>CATIWR010331384.1:0-35436 GCA_949677035.1 Omphalea diandra | reverse complement strand
AGAAGAAGAAGAAGAAGGAGAAAGAGAGGGAAAATAGTGAGCTGCCTAAGCAGGAAGCCTAAGAAGAGTGAGCTGCCTAAGCAGGAAGCCTAAGGTTTTCTAGTTATGGTCCAATAGGCCCTTGAGCCATTGAGGATAATAATGGGAATAAGCCGGGACCATCCATAGCTAAATAAGCTTGAAGGATGAGGTAAGTAAATAGCTAATGGTACTATATGCGTGATTGGTTAAAGGCCATGAACATATACTCAATGGAATGAAATGTTATTTAATGTGATGATATTGAGGAATACATGGATGAAAGATTGTTATACTCTTGATTTATTTATTTTCATGAGATGTTGATAAATTATGACTTGAGAATGAGAGTATGTGGTGATATGAGCTTTCAAAGTTATAGGTGTTATTATTAGTCATTATATTGCTAAAATTTTGTTAGATTTATAGTTGATTGGTTGTGTGGCAATAGTATTTGATAGCTTGTGTGGCAATAATATTAGATAGCCTATGTGGCGATAATATTTGATAGTCTGTGTGGCGATAATATTTGATAGCCTGTGTGGCAATAATATTTGATAGTCTGTGTGGCAATAACATTTGATAGCTTGTGTGGCAGTAACATTTGATAGCCTGTGTGGCAAATAAAATGTGATAGCCTATGTGGCTTTTAAAAGGAAAAACTCTTTATTTCGTACTTGGATATGATGATGAGTTATTTATGTTCAAATGTTGTTATGTTATTTATGGCAATAACCTGTGATAGCCTATGTGGCATTTAAGAGGAAAAACTCTTTATTTCATACATGGAAATGATGATGAGTTATTTATGTTTAAATGTTGTTATGTTAATTGTGATTGAAGTATCGTTATACATTTACTTACTGAGTATGCAAGCTCACTATTTTGCATGAAATCTTATTTCAGGAAGAGTAGACTAAAGACTGCATCCAGTTACATTTCAAAGTTGTTGTCTAGCAGTCTAAGAAAGGTTGGGCCAATATGTAGTCTATTAGTATTTTAGCTGGTTTAGCCATATATACTTTGTTGTAAATAGTTACTATGTTGTCAACAAGAGACATAGTGAAAAAAAAAATTTATAACCATGTCTTTTAATGACAATGGATAGATAAGAGAAAAATTTAAATGATTAGTAAAGGGGGTGTCACAAATGTGGTGACTTAACATTCCCTAGGATCAAAGATGACTTTATTACCTTTGACACACGATTGACTTACACTCAATAAATTACGTTATAAGCCACTAACTAATAAAACATTATAAATTAAGGAACAACTATTCTTACTAATGGTTCCAATGCCAATTACCTTACCTTTAGCATTGTTACCAAATGTGACATCTCCACCTTCTTTTTCCTTCAATGTCGTGAATAGCTTTCTTCCAGTCATATGGTTAAAACAACCACTTTCCACATGCCAATTGCTTGATTTGATGATTGCCACACTTCCCTACACAATAAAAGTGATTTACCTTTTCTTAGGTACCCAAGCATACTTAGGTCCTAAGAGGTCAGGAGTTGAAGGGTCCTTTAATTTAAGGCGAGCCTTACTAATAAAATAATGAATGTTAACATGCCCAAATTTCATGCAATAATGGCATTGGAGTTTAGACTTGTGAGTCTTTCTCCTATGCATAAACTTAGTATGAGTAGGAAGCTTTTTTATACTTTGATTATGTGAGTGCATGCATGTGCATGTGTGATGAGAAGTAGTAGAGAATTGTTTGTGAGTGTGAGCATGCTTTTTGTTATACGTGTAGGCATGGTTGGCTCTTTGAGTCTTGGTTCTTAAGCTTTGGGGAGCCTTCTTTTTGCCCTTAGGCTTAAGATGCTTAGTGCTAGGAGCACTTTTCTTCCTAATTACCTCAACTCTTGAAGTTTGAGGTTCTGATGATCTAACAAATGTAGTATGTGATGAGGAGGAGGCTTCATTGAAGCCTAAATCATGTCTAATCAATGTGTCTAAGGCTTCCTTTCCTTTGTGAAACTTAGAGATTGAGCTTTTAAGCTCAATGACTTCTCCTTTTAAAGAGTCATTCTCTTTTCTTAAAGAAGCCAATCAAGAAGATGATATGGAAAGATTTTCCATAGATTTATTGAGCTCATCATTTAATGCTCTTAATTCGCTTATAAGATCATTAAGGATTTATAATCATCCTCTAATTTTTGACATTTTTTCTTGTAAGACTTCATTTATGACTTGTATTTGTCACATCTAATAGTAAGAGCCTCTAGAAGCTCTTCATCTATCTCATCAAAATCATCTAAATCTGAATGAGAGTGGGGTAAAGTACTTACTTCATTTAGAGAGTCCTCTTATGCCATGAAGCAAATGTTAGCAACTTCTCATTCTTCCTTATCTTCACTTGAGCTGTCATGCTAAGTGGCTGAGAAACTCTTTTTTTTCTCCTCCTTGTCCCATCTCTTTTTCTTCTTTATTTTAGGACAATCGTATTTGATGCGACCTTGCTTGCCACACTCATAGCAAGTGACTTTATTGGATCTCTCTCTAGGATTAAGAGTTATCTTCTTGAAGCTTCTTCTTCTTTTCTTCTTCTAATCAACTCCTTTGTCCTTTTTGAGAGCATTGCTAGTTCTTCTTCTTCTTCTTTGTCACTTTCTTCATCACTAGAGGTTATTTCTATCTCCTTCTCCTTGGTTGAGGATTTAAGTGCCAAGGTTCTTCTTTTTTTTTCTAATTTTTCTCCTTAGCCCCTTAGTTTCTTTATTTGCTCATCCTTTTGTAAGGCTAACTCATGAGTTAAGAGTTTTCCTATCAACACATCTGTAGGAACCTTCCTAATCTTTAGGTAGAACTTTTGAATGCTACTCACTCTTGCACCAAACTTATCTAATAAAAGAGTTTTAATGATTTTTGTGTTTACCTTATAGTTGGTGAGAGTCGTTTCAAATTTCTTCATGTTAGTGATGATGGATAGGAGTCTATTCGTCATTTCAGTGATGTTTTCATGGTCTTTCATCATGAAGAGCTCCCATTTTGTCACGTACATCTCCAATTGGCTTGATTTAACCAGTGTCATGCCTTCATGATAGTTTTTAAGAGTCTTCCAAATGGCATATACTGTTTGGCAATGTTGCACTCTTCCAATCTCTTTCCTAGAGAGAAAGCTTAGAAGAATGGCCATTACTCTCTTATTTTTGCCATTTGACCTCCTATGAGCTTCAACCCAATCTTCCCTTGGAGTGAGTTCTTCAATTCCATCCACTACTTTAGAGGGTGGCTTCCATTCTTTAACAACTACATCCTAAAGGTCCGCTACATCTATATCAAGATAAATCTTCATCCTATACTTCCAATTAGTATAGTCAGATACATCAAAGTAAGGCTTGAGGTGTGAGTGGATTCCCTCTTGTGAAACCAGGCTTTAATACCACTTGTTGGCCCTAGGCACCAAGAAGGTGGGGTTGAATTGGTGTTTTAAAAAAAATTAAAATGAAGATAAAGGAAGAGTAGAAAAGAGACATAAGATTTATAGTGGTTCGGGTGTTAATCAACCCTACGTCCACTCCCCAATTCTCTGCAATTAGGTGTTTCACTCACTCAAAATGGTGTTTCCAAGCTCACACTTTTTTTTTACACTTTGTGTTTTCAAGGCTCACCCAACAACCTTTCTTAGAAGTGTTTTCTAAGGCTAACACTAAAACCTCTCTTAAGTGTTTTCACAAGCTCACACTAGAACCTTTCTCAAGTGTTTTCACAGGCTCACACTAAAACCTATTACGTTTGGTGTTTATGCTCACATCAAATAATCACTTAAAGAATAGAAAGAATGAGTAGTACAATTGCAAGAGTTTTGTTTTAAGTTAATGAATTCTCTTTTATTTACATCTATTTGGTGGAGTATTTATAGCTCATACCCACTAAAGAGACATTACACTATGAAGCTCATTAAATCTCAAAATCATGCTAGGCAGATTTTGCATTAATTGCATGATAGGCAGGAGTCGCAATTGCTACTGATGATTCGTGGTTGCGATATTCAAATTTCTAGACGGGATCCAATAATTGCGATGAAAAACCTCATTTGTGTCTAACGATAGTCCATGTGTCATCTCTTCATTAGTCTATAAGGAAAATATAGTTGTTGCTTTCTAATTGCCCATAAAAGTTGCGGTCATGATCTTTCCTTGTACAGGGCATAACTTAGGATGCAAATTCTTCTGTTTGAAAGACAATCTTCATCTTCATAAATCGCAGTCACTACCCACAATGTCGCCCTCGTTAATTTTGTTCTTTAACGAATACTTGGGACACTTGGCACGTTGTGGTTATGGACTTAGTTCCCTCTTTAGTCAATATGAAATTCACAGTTACGACAGAGACTGCGGATTCATCTGTAACTTTGATACTCCCATCTTTAGATGAGTTGCGACAAAGATGATGGCCGCGAATTTGTCTAGCTTGATTTCACCCTGTTCTTGAGCTAAGTCGCAGTCACGAATTAGAAGTTACTGATCGTGAATTTGGATGAACTTGGCCTTCTTGAAGATTATGAACTCCATCTAACTTCCACTGGAAAAACTAATTTAAATCTGTAAAATAACACTGAATTGAAATATTAGGATCGATCAATCTCTTTTGTTAAGATTAAAAGAGGTCCAAGACTTAGGATTAACCATCCTTGTCCAACGTGCTCCATTTAAATCAACATGGATTTTCTTCAAGCAACTTGTGATTTATGGGATCCCATCACTTATTCTTACCACCTTGGACAAACTGAGATTTCCCCTTACTAGTAAAATTCAATGCCATTCTCAACTACCATATAACTATTAGAAAATGATGGCATTATTTGACTTTTACTATGATTAGGTGCCTATGTACACTTTGGGATAAGAGAAAATTCTTATATCCCTATTTCCGACCCTTCATTTCTCTAAAGGTCATGCTCGAGCCCTACAACCTCGCATTATGATGGTTGTCATGATGGGGAAATTTTTGTTACAAAGGGACAATGGAGAAATTGACTTATAAGTCATATGAAAGGCCTAAAACTTAGTGCCTAAGGGTCTTTCATAAATGAGGACTCCTTACCTTAAGTTATGTATATGAGGAGTCCAAATTTGATAAAAATGGTGATGATTTTAATGATATAATGATGACTAATTATGATATAATATGAGTTATAAATAATGACTAAGAGATATGAAGTGTAAGTTAAGATATATAAGCAAGCTTATATAAGAAATGGTGATTTATGAACATGTATGAATGATGGCATTAAACGTTTAATAATAAAGAATATGTCAATATTATTTGTAGAATGAAGTTATGTTAAAGTATATTATTAGACTTCGTTGGTCGAACCTAAGTCAAATCTCTTTTTGATTTTGACAATGTAGATTGAAAGATTCTAATACCTATTTTAAGTATTCTTTTGTAGAAAATAAGTTAGGAATACATTGGAAATCAAATGGAATAGGAATACATTAGAAATCGAAAGGCAGTGAAATGCTCCAAATCTTAAAATTGACCTTAAAATCATTACCACTATAAGCATATCACGAATGCTACTTTAAGAAACATGGAACCCAAAGCTTCAATTTTTTGTTTAAGGTGAAAGTTATGGTGAACCTCGCGATCATGACTTTTAAAAACTTTAAAAAGTTCTCTAATGGTCACCTAAGAAACTAGCCAAGTTATGCCATATGTCCTAGGAAACGTTAGATGATTTGAAGTTCATGACCATAACTTTTGGTGGCAACCATATTTCACCCTCAAGATGGAACATGATCCTCCAATCTATTTCACAGTGAAGGTGGACTCTCCCCTATTCCAAACTACTACAGATTGCGATTATGACGAAAGATAGCAATCACAACATTTATAATCTGTTAGAGGGTTCTCTAATGACTAGTTTTCTAAAGAACTAATGCTTGAGTGCTAGGTGTCACTAGCCCTTAAACACACTTAAAGATCATGATCAAGAAAAGGAAAAATCCAAAGCTAAATGTCAATTGTGACCATAACAACCTATCTTGATCACAACTTGACTCTGATAAGCATTAATGCAAGACTTGCCACCTTAACTTAGGAGATTTGCATATAGTTTCATTTGTTATAGCTCTTTGGTAGTAGAAACTTGTAAATACTCCACCAAATGTCTTTGAATGCAAGAGGATAGCCATTTATTATTTCCAAACTTTTTCATTTTTAATTCTCAAGGCTTAAACTCATGAGTTCTTTATACTTGGGTTGTCAAAGGTTTGATGTGAGCATTAAACACCTTGGGTTAGGTTTTAGAGTGAGCTTTAATGAGAAAAAACCCTTATGCAAGGTTGTGTGTGAGCCATAAAAAAAATAAGTGTAATTGTGGTTTTGTGTGAGCCTAAACCCTAAGTTTGGTGTAAGCTTGTAAAACACTAACAGTGATTGAGTAAAATACCTTATTTGTGAATTGAAGAATTGATGTAAGGTTGGTTAACACCCGAACCACTTTAAAATTACTTGTGTTGATTTTTCTTCTCCTTTTCCTTAAACTTTAATTTGTTTGGACTCACTCCAAAATTTCAAATTTATCACCAATTCAAGTCCCTTCTGTGCACAAGGGACAACAAGTAGTATCGGAGCTCAAGTCTTAAAACTTATTTTAATTCTTGAGTAAAGATCATGACACAAGAAAGAATCCACACTCACCTTAATCCATTCTTTGATGGATTTGACTATGCTCATTGAAAGTATTGAATAGAGATTTACCTCAATGGTGATGTGGTGGATCTTTAGGTTGTTATGGAAAAGGAGTGGAAGCCACCCACTAGAGTAGTGAGTGAAAATGAGGAATTGCTCCCTATAACTACAAGAAATTTGGTGTATTGTAACAAAAAAATTTGTGAGAAAATAAAATTTGTCACAATATAGAACCTTATTATGACAAATTAAAAATAAGTAACAACTACTATCACAAAATGGTATATGTGATAAAAAAAACAATTTAACAAAAAAATTTCACCATAATATATGATTTTGTTATGAGAAATTAAGAATCTTTCACAAATATCATCACTAATGGTATATTATGATAAAAAATGATTGTGACAAAAAAAAAATTTCATCAGTTTTCATGATCTCATTATGACAAATTAATAGTTTTCCACAAATACTTTCACAAATGGTTAAAATTATGATAGAATCTTGTGTTAATTTTTTTTATAATAAATGAAATTTTATATATGATGACAATAAAGATTCTCATAATATTTTATCATAATAAGTATTTGACATTTTATGTAAAATAAAAAATAATTTCATCATAATAAAATATTTGTCACTAAATAAAATCATTTATGCTATTGTGATAATTTTGTTTGTTACAATAAATAATCTTTTATGTGAAAAAAATAAATTGTCACTATGAATTGTTATAGTAAATGTTGTCAATCAATTTTTGTCACTATCTCTAATTATTTAGAATATTACTAAGAAATATAATTATTATGATAAATAACATTTATATCAAAAAAGAAATTTATTACTTGATATCATCAATTGAAAGAACAAAATACCTAATGTTAAAAAGATTAAATCAAATAAGAAAATAACATTCAAAATTCAAATTTATTCTCCTTTTGTTTTTAATTTTTTATGTAAAGCTTTAATTAAAAGGTATTAATTATTCCAATTTATGGTACTATAAAAAAATAAAAATTTTATTAATGAGAATTTGTAATCTAGTTTCGTTATTACTTCTCTTTTTTTTACCCCTAGATTGACTATATCTATCTCTGTTTCTCCTTTTCTTTTTGTCTCTCTTTTGTTTCTCTCTATCTCAATAGTCTTTCTCTCTATCACTCTTTTACTGGATTATGTTAAAATTAATTTATTCTAAGCCCTTTCATCTATCTCCCATGCCTAGATTAGCTCCAACACTATTAAGTTGATGAGAACTAAAACTTCATCATATAGGCTCAACCATTCCATATCGGCTTTCCCTTTTCCTGTAGCTCTGCTCCATTGACATCACCTTGCTGACAAACCATTTTTTGCTACTCGTTGCCATTGGAAAAGCTTAATATAAGGTTTGTCCATTGTTTTCCTTTTTTTTTTTTCTTTTTGGGAGATTGAAAAGAGGTTAATTTTAGGATTTTTAGATAATTATTATAATAGTTTTGCAAAATTTTGTTCCCCTCTTTCAAATCATACCTCCTTTAGCAAGTCTTATGCCATTTGTGCATAAGTTTGTTTTATTTGCTCGCTTTTTTCTCTATAATAGAAAACTTGAAAACTCCTATTAGTATAGAACACATACCCCAAAAGTCAAAAAAATTCATTTGACATAGAGGATTCATATCGAACTTCAAACTTGGGAAAAACTTGAGTTGTTGGTTCGAAGGAAGGAAAAAAAGTTGCCATGTTAGGTTGGGTATTGGTTACATTTGTTTAAATCAATTCTTACATTTTAAGAAAAGGAAACCATGACATTATTATGAAAATATCCATTACATGAATTGGCCCTAGACACATAACTAACTACCTTTCGCTTACATTAGGCCCAATAAAAGATGTATCTAATACCCATTGACCTAGCATGACTTTCATGCTTTAGTTGTGACAATGGTTTGGTTAATGGATCAATAATATTGTCATGGATCCTTGGTGGGTTTCTTGTGTAGAAAATTTTGTTTTTCATTGTGCTTGTATTAGAAAATCTAACGGTGGTATCAGAGTGACTTGGAAATTTGATTAAATTGAATTTGACATTGTTCTTTGCATAACTGTTATATATGTGAACATGGATGTGTTGTATTCAAAGGTTTGATGTAAAATAGATTGGGTTCAGTGAGATTAGATTAATCTATATGAAAACAAAAATAATACATTAATTTGATTAATGTGTTTTGGGGTTTTATATGATTATATGAATTTGATAGTGTTGATTTGATTGATGTAGTTACTATTTCTTATGATCTGTTATTAATTTGATTAATAAAGTTTATCAAGATCTTTGCATTCTATTTTTGTCTTATTAATCATGGCAAATTAATTAAGTGTTTAATAATAATAATAATAATAATAATATATTTGAACAGATTAATCATTATTAAAGGGTTAGTTTAATAAAAAAAGAGAATAATTTATTTTGAATAGATTGATAAATTTCATAAATCTATTTAAAAGTTAAACAATGATTAATTAGTTAATCTAAATGATTAAAGGTATTAGAATTTAGTTAGTGACTCAGACAAATTAGTAAGGTAAACTGTTTACCTTTTTCGAGGGCACTGGCCCTTTGGACCCCACTAGGGGCACTACCCCTAGGACCATGTAAAGGGCGCTGCCCCTTGACCTTGAATGGACTCTTATCATAAATTGTTAATTGCCTAACATAATATGTCTGGTGTTTTGGATGTTTTTCTTATGTATTTTTGCATGGTGCATGACATGGCCCTTTAAAACCAATGTGATTAGATTTTGATGTCTTTATTTCAAAGGTTGTAATTTTTAAATAAGGTTTGTGTGTCATTTATTTTTATTATAATTCTTTATTTTATTAGTATTAATACAAATGTGTAGATTATAATAATATAAATTACAACTTGTAATGGAGAACTTCAAGGCATAAGATGGTGATTTTCATGGCACAAGATGGTGATCTTCAAGACATGAGGTGGAGACCAATGATGGGAACCTAGGCAAATCCGCAAATCCATGGATATGAAGATCTACCCTAACGATTGACCTTTTGATCTTCATATTGGCTTGTGAATATCAAATTAGATTAAGGGCCATATTATGACACATTTTATTTTTGTATGAATGTTTATGATGTAATACATGTGATGTATGAGATGCAACATAATAATACATAATAGAATAACAGCTGGTTAAATTCCTCAATAAAATTAAGTCATAAAATGACTACCATAATTCAAACACTTGTCAAGACTTTGATTTATAAATGTAGATTCTTCCAAGGCAAAGTATATTAGGCCATCTTAGGATGACAAGGTGGATAATGTCGATATCCATAAGTATGGAATGGTTAGACTTTACTAGGTTGCCAAAATTAGTTTTGAACTAAAGGTATAAGATCGGATAAGCTAGGACATGTGATATGAATATCCCATAGTTTTCCAAGAGTTACAAAAGATGTAATTGGGAAAGTGTTGCGCACCTAAATAACCAAATTTTAAGTGATACGCAAAAGCTTACTTAAAATTAGGTAAAATATAGATCTTGGCCCACTCAATATTTTAATTGTTGAAAATTATAATTAGAGGGTGAATGATTTGATAAAACTTAGTAGGAGTTAATATTTAATAAAATGCTAGGTGCACTCTATATATTTTTGTTGTAAATTATGGATTCAAACAACACATCTAATTTATCACTACGATCGATCCTTGAGAAGGATAAGTTCAATTAGACTAATTTCATATACTAGTATAGAAACACTTGAGAATTATTCTCAAACAAGAAAGAAAGAAATATGTCCTAGATCAACCTATCCTTGTAGAGCCTACTACTAATGCTCCTAGAGCCTAAAAGGAAGCTCACACAAAGTATCTCAATGACTCAATTGATATCTCTTGCCTCATGCTTACCATTATGGAATTAGAGCTTCAGAAGCAACTGATGGAAATGGAGGCTTATACTATGATGGGTCATTTTAAGAAAATGTTCCAAGAGAAGGCCTGAATTAAAAGGTTTAATACCATCAAGGTTCTACCCTTGTGCAAGTTAGTAGTTGGTAGCTCAATTTATCCTCGTATTCTGAAGATGAAGGGTCATCTTGAACACTTACAAAAAATTGGCCTTGTCATAAGCCAAGAATTGGCTGCTGGCATTATTCTCTAGTCATTGCCTAATGCATATGATGTGTTCATTATAAACTTCAACATGCATACTATGGAGAAAACTATTTCTGAATTGCATGGAATGCTCAAGATTGTTGAACATAATATTAATAATAATACCAATGAAGTTATGATGGTCAACAAGGGGAAAGGTATGATGAAGAAGGGAAAGGGAAAGAAAAGGCTACAAAGGACTTAAAAAAGTCCAAACCTAACCAGAAGCCCAAACTTCCAAAGGAAGGAGCATGCCATTTTTGCAATGAGCCAGTATCTAGACAATCTAAAAAAGAAAAGAGACATTCAAGTTACTATTTCAGGTATACATATTATAGAGGTCAATTTATCTACTTCCAAATCCACTTCATGGGTATTAGATATTAGATGTGAATCTCACATTTGTAACAATGTGTAGGGTCTAAAAAAAAGTATATCTTTGGCTAAGGGTAAGGTAAAGCTAAGAGATGAAGATGGAGTAATAGTTGCTACCTTAGCCATATGAACTTATGAGTTAGCTTTTCCTAATGAACTTGTTTTGACATTAAATAATTGTTATTGTATTCCTGCTTTGAGTCGGAACATTATTTCTATTTCTTGTTTGGACATGGAAGGTTTTGAGTTTATTATTAAAAATAATAAATGTTTCATTTCTTATGATGACATGCTTTATGGTTATGCTCATCTATTGAATGGTCTTTATGTCCTAAATCTTGAAAACAAAAATGTTGAGTACATTTATAATATCAACCAAGTATGGCTATATCTATAATGTTGAGTACATGTATTAGAGGAGGTTTCCAATACATTACTTTCATAGATGATTATAACAAGTATGGCAATATCTATCTTATGAAACATAAGTCCAAATCTTTTGAAACTTTCAAAATTTTCAAAAATGAAGTAAAAAATCAACTTGGTAAAAATATTAAAGCATTTTGATCAGATTGAGGTGGTGAATATTTAAGCCAAGAATTAATTGATCATCCTATAGATTATGGGATAACCTCACAATTAATTCCACCAGGAGCGCCACAGTGGAATGGTGTATATGAACGAAGAAATCAAACCTTATTAGATATGGTTTGATCTATGATGAGTCAAATAGATCTTTCAATCTCTTTTTAGGAGTATTTCTTGGAAACTACTGTATTTATACTAAACAAAGTTCCATCAATGACGATTGAAAAGACAACATATGAGATATGGACTGGGAAATCTCCCAATTTTTCCTTTTAAAAGATTTAGGGCTATGATGCATATGTGAAGTGTCAAATTTTAGAAAAATTGGCACCTAAATTAGATGAATACTATTTTGTGGGATATCCTAAAGAAATTAAAGGATATTACTTCTATAATATTTTGAAGAACAAATGTTTATTACTCAAAATGGTGTCTTTTAGAAAGAGAATTCATTTATAAAAGAACCAGCAGGAGTAAAGTTCAACTCGAAGAAATTTGAGAACCACAAGATAATGTTTAAACACCTATAGAACCTCAATAGGATTCATAGGTAGTTATTAAACCTATATAAGCAACACAAGCTCCAAGAAGATCTATAAGAACACATCAAATACATGAGAGATATGGATTTCTTTAACTGACAATAATGAAGTGATGCTTGTAGATCAGATTGAGCCTATATCCTATCAAGAGGATGAGGATGGTCTAAACTCTAAGAAATGGCTACAAGCCATGAAATCAGAAATACAATCCATGTATGATAATCAAGTGTGGACTCTGATTGATCTATCTAATGGTTTAACAACTATTAGGTGCAAATGGGTTTTCAAAAAGAAAATAGACATGGATGGCAATGTGCACGCCTATAAAACAAGGTTGGTTGCAAAAGGTTATAGACAAACATATGGTATAGACTATGATGAAACCTTTTCATTAGTTGTTATGCTTAAATCCATTTATATACTCCTTGCCATAGCTGCATACTATGATTATGAGATATCGCAAATGGATGTCAAAACTACATTTTTTTAATGGAAATCTTCTTGAGGATGTGTATATGACACAATTAGAAGGTTTTGTCAGTCTTAAGAATTCTGAAAAGGTTTACAAGCTTCAAAGATCCACTTATGGATTAAAGTAAGCTTTTGAAGTTGGAATCTTCATTTTGATGAAGCAGTCAAAGAGTTTGCCTTCATCAAAAATGAAGATGAGCCTTACATTTACAAGAAGGTTAATAGGAGTGCAATAGTTTTGCTTGTGCTATATATCAATGACATATTACTCATTAGAAATGATATGCCTATCATACAAAATGCTAAATTGTTGTTAAAGAATATTTTTCAATGAAAGACTTAAGTGAAGCTACCCATATCTTTGGCATCAAGATCTATAGAGATAGATTTAAAAGGCTTATTGGCTTAAGTCAAAGTACATATATTGATAAGGTACTAAATAGGTTCAACATGCAAAATTCTAAAAAAGGATTCTTGCCAATATCACATGGCATAACTCTTAGCAAGAATTAGAGTCCACAGATAAAAGATGAGTGAAAACACATGAGTAAGATTTCATATGCTTCTACTATTGGATCTATCATGTATGAGATGTTATGCACTCAACTTGATGTCTCATAAGCACTATGTACAATGAGTAAGTACTAGTCATATCCAAGTGAAAGTCACTAGATCATTGTTGAGAATATCCTTATTGGCCCTTGAGCACTAAAAATAGGGGAGAAGGGGGGGGAGAGAGGTTGAATTGATGGTATCTAAAAAATTTAGAGGAAGGATAAAGTGTTTGGAGATTGGAAGAGAAGTAGAGAGTAAAAACACATAATATTTATAGTGGTTCGGGTGTTAATGAACCCTACGTCCACTCCTCAATGCTTTCACAGTTGGGTGTTTCACTAACTTAAAGTGGTGTTTCTAAGCTCACACCAAACTTGTACAATGTATTTTGATGGCTCACACACAACCCTATAATTTTTGTTTCAAGGCTCATACAAAAAACCTCATTTAGGTGTTTTACACAGGCTCACACATCAACCTATTTCAAGAGTTTTGACAGCTAGGCTAACTCTCAAATCTAATTACAATGGTGTTTAATGCTTACACACAATAACAATGAATAAAGAATAATAAGTTGTGAAGTAAATTAGCAAGAGTTTGATAATAATTAATGAAATTCTCTTGCATTCCTATTTGTTTAGTGGAGTATTTATAGGCAACAACCACTAAAGAGACATTATTAACAAACAATGCCTGAATCTCTATGGTAAGCTAGGCATATTTTGCCTTAAATGCCTATCAGACTGAATTTGCGGTCATGACTAGCATTTTGTGATCATGAATTTCTAATTTGCATTAGGAAGATCGAAATCATGATAGAGAACCATATTTTGTGTCAAACGACTAGTCCATATGATGTGCAACTATTGGTATTCCAAGAAATATAGTTGTTGTGTTTGTCTAACCAACCAAAGGTCGTGGTCGCGATTGAGATCCTTCTTGGACATAACAAGGACTGTGAATCCTTCTGTTTGGTGAGGAGAGATCACTCCAATAGGGTACAGTTGCAACAGGTTGTTGACCTTCATAAATTTTGATATCCCAACGGTCATCTTGGACACTTGGCATGCTATGGTTGCAGACTTTGTTCCTTTCATTCAGTTACAAAATTTGCGATCATGAGTCAGGGTACTAACACCACCATGAATCTTTCTATATGGCATTCAAGTCTTCCTTCGCTGGATCGTGGCTGCGGTATCCTTTGTGAATTCATCTGGTCCAAGTTCATCTATCTATGTTGCAAGGTCGCGGTCACGATTTAGAAGTTCCTGACCACGAATTTAGATGCCTTACTTAATGCTAGAGATTTAAACTTTCATCCAACTTCCAATGGAAACCTAACTTATAAACTACAAAAACAACACTTAAACAAGATGTTAGTACCTATCAATCTTTATTGTCAAGATCAAAAGAGGCCTTTGACTTAAGTTTGACCAACCTAGTCTAACAATCTCCCCTTTTTTGATTTTGACAACTTAGATTGATTTTACTTAAAGAAAATGAATAACATGAGTGTGAAGTTGAGATGGTCAACATTTTTAATAGAATACTTATTAATCAAATAAGTTTATCAAAGATTTATATTTTGAATTGGATTGCTCCCATTGCTCCTCCTCAATTTATACTTCCCTTGATAATATGTCATGCAAATTCTTTTATTACTATTTCTCTCCCCCTTTGGCAAGATCAAAAAGAGAGTAAAATTTGCAAATTTAAGTAAAAGTGCATAGGTGACAAATATATGAAGCATAAATTGAGAAAGAATAATCACACATGATACACAAGTATATGAAACAAGTATAGAGCAATCACACATGATAAACAAGTATATGAAACAAAAATTGCAAACTATTTTATTCATAGAATATTGTGGGATCACATACTTACAAAGGAAACAAAAGAAAAGAAAATGTTATAAGCCTAAGAAAAAACTAAAAGATTTAAGAGCTATGATCATCTCTAAAGTCAGCAATTTCTTCATCTGCACCTCCTCCTTGTGCTTCATCCCATTCCTTTACTTTTTGGTCTTCTTCTTCTTCTTCTTCAGGAGTATCTTCCCAATCCTCAAAATTAGGGAGGTGGCAAGAAGTAGCACCCACATTCTCTTGATGATCCACCAAATCACTATGTAGGTGGGAAAGTAGAAGAATTCCCTCTTGATTATCCTCATAACTTTATCCAGTTTCTTATTGATTGAGGAGAGAGAGATGGTAGAGAATTTGGTTTTGAACTTAGGCTAGGGAGGTGGAATTGGTTGAGCACACTCTTCGATGATGAGCCTCTTCCTCTTTGAGGCTTGAGAAGTTTCTAACCTCTTAGGCCCAAATGAGCCCAAGGTGTAGGTATAGGAATTTGGATGTATGGCCTTGGCATTTATTAGGTAAGACAAGTCAAGAAAGTTACGGGATGGCAAGTACTTCTTTGTAAGGAATTTCTCATTTTCCTCATTGAGTGCTCCCATATATTGATAAATTGCGGTGACATGAAAGGGCATAAGAAATTGGCTTTTCAGCTTGGTACTCATGTGAATCAATTAATCCATAAGATATAGGCCAGTTTGGATAGGTTTGTTCTTAGTTAAATAGAAAAGAAAGGCTACGTCCTTTTGAGAGACCTTTTTATTACCATCACCTCATACATTAACAAAGAAGGTGATGATACGATGAAGAAGCCAATTAGGAAGGGTAGACATATATTTGCATAAGGAAGTTTTTTTGTCATTTTGGTTTCAATTGATATCTTGAACCAAAATTCTAAGTAAATGATATCAAGTGCAAAGATGATGAAAGCAATATCATCTCCCACTTAAAGATTAAAGAGGTTGGAAAGTTGCTCAAAAATGATAAAGAAAGAATCCCCAAAAGGCCTAAAAATCAACCCATACTAACCTACTCTAGACTCAGCTCTACAACTCAAAGTGATCGTGCACGTGAATTCCCAAATGATTTATTGGTAGTAAGGTTTGTCTTTGAAGATAAATTCATTTCGGCCCAAATTAGAATGGTAGACATGGGTTTCATCCTTGATTCTAAAGGATTTAAGGAAAAAGGTTGAGGAAATCTTATTAGGTTGGATAATTTTGAAAGAATTGGCTTTATATCAATCTTATTCTTCTTTAGTGATCCCTTTCATCAAGTGAAGGGCAGGAGGACTAGAGGGTTGGGCTATGCCCTTCCTTTTCTCTACTCTAGAAAGCATCTTGAGAGCCATTTAGAGATGAGAGAAGATTAGAAGAAGTTTGAGATAGAAGAATGAAGAGAGATGAAGAGATTGTGTAAATGTGAGTTAGAATACTGTTACAAGGGTTTAAATTGGCAAAGAATAGGTGTAAAAACAATAACAAATGGTTAAATATGCAATTAATGAGGGGGTACCATTGATTGATAGTCAAATAAGTTAATATTTGATAGTTACCATAATTCACGACCGCGAACTGCAAGTTGTGATCTCTAATTATAAAAAATCTAAGTAACAAACAAAAATTCCTAAAAAATTGAAGGAGTCAATGGTCAAAACTTTTGAATTTTGAAAAAAAATTCACGTTAGAGAATAGAATTAGCGATTGCAAAATGATGGGTCTTAAAAGTATTGATAAGTGCATGTGATTGCGAAAAAAGAAGCAGTAACCGTAAATTACAAGGCAAGAAAAGAAATCATGAAGAGATAATATTTAACTTTTTAAGTTGTGATCCACTTAATATATTGATGCTTAATTCATGAAAATTGGCATAGAGAAGAACATTTACATTAAAGAATTAAGACATCTAAAAAGTGTAGTACAAATTCATCAAATATAGTAATCAACCATTCAAAACAATACACCAAACAAAGAACATTCTAAAAGATCTAATTTTCACTATAGGGAGCTACCATCAAACATTCCCAACACTCTTTTAATGAAGTTTGTCCTTTCTTCATTGAGAGATTTAGTGAAAATATTTGCAAATTGATGATTAGTGTCAATAAACTCCAATATTACATCACCATTTTGGACATGCTCTATAAGAAAATGATGTCTAATATGAATGTGTTTGCTTTTATAGTGTTGGATGAGAATTTTTGAAAGATTTATTGCACTAGTGTTGTCACATTTAATGGGAATATGAACAACAACTTTGTCATAATCCTTTAATTCTTGTTTCATCCAAAGAACTTGGGTGCAATAACAAAATGTAGCCACAAATTATGCTTCAGCGGTGGATAAGGCAACTGAAACTTACTTCTTACTAAAGAAAGACACTAAGCATTGCAACTGAAACTTACTTCTTACTAAAGCAAGACACTAAGCATTCTCCTATGAATTGACAAGTTCTAAAAGTGCTCTTTTTATCTAGCAAGCTACCAGCATAATTCACATTCGAATATCTTATAAGGCTAAATGATGAATTTCTAGGATACCATAAACCTAAATGCAATAAGCCATGTAAGTATTTAAGAATCCTTTTAATATTATTAAGATGTGATTCTTTAGGGCAAGACTGAAATCTAGCACACATGCATACATTAAACATGATATCGGGTCTAGAGGTAGTAAGATAGAAGAGAGAACCAATCATACCTCTATATCTCTTCTCATCAACAGACTTACCCAATTCATCCTTGTCTAGTTTGATGGTGACACTAATTGGTGTCTTTGCCACTTTGCATCCTTTCATGCCAAATTTCTTGAGTATATCCTTTGTGTACTTGTCTTGGTTGATGAAAATCCCTTCTTTGGTTTGCTTGATTTGTAGGCCAAGAAAGAACATGAGATCTCTCATCATGATCATCTCAAATAACTTAGTCATACACTTAGCAAAATCGTTACAAAGAGATTCATTAGTAGCACAAAATATAATATCATCAATATATATTTGTATAATGGGTGTGTCATAATTATGCCTTTTAACAAACAAAGTTATATCAACCTTTTTTTTTCAAAATCATTTTGCAAAGAAATGAACTAAGTCTTTCGTACCAAGCTCTTGGAGCTTGCTTCAAACCATACAAGGCTCTATTCAACTTTAAAACATGATTTGGAAAATATGAGATTTAAAACCAAGAGGTTGTTTAACATAAACTTCCTCTTTTGTTAGACCATTTATAAATGCATTTTTAACATCCATTTGAAAAATTTTGAAATTCATATGACATGTAAATGTTGAAAGAATCATAATGGCCTCTAATCTTGCTACGGAGGCACAAGTTTCATCATAATCAATGCCTTTCTCTTGGTTGTATCCCTTTGCAACCAATTTAGCCTTGTTTCTAGTAATGAAATTTTGTTCATCTAACTTATTCCTAAACACCCACTTGCATCCTACAATAAGGTGTTCCTTAGGCCTAGGAACAAGTTCTCATACATTGTTTCTCTTAAATTAGTTGAGCTCCTTTTACATAGCAATCACCTAACTTTCATCGTCAAGAGCCTCATTAATAGATTTTAGCTTAAATTGAGAAAAAAATGCAACATTTTGTCTAAAGAATTGAGTTGAGACCTAGTACTTACACCCTTGGAAGTATCACCAATGATTAGATCCTTTGGGTGATGCTTGCAGAATCTCTAATCCTTGGAAATATCGTGATTTAAGGTTTCCACTAATTATGGTTGACATTCCTTTTCTTCTTTTGATGTTATGACTTCATCATGATTTTTAGCCATCTCTCTTAATGTTGACTTCAACTCTAATTTTTCAAAGTCACCTATAAGATTATCAAGAACCTTTTCTAAGATCAAGTTTACTAGATTTATCAAACGCAATATTCATAAACTCTTTAACAACAATAGTACTTTTATTGAAAACTTTATAAGCTTTTTTAGAGGTGAAATACCCTTGGAAAATACCTTCATTTGTCTTTGAATCAAAATTTTCAAGATTATCCTTGGTATTAATGTATAACACTTACACCTAAAGACTCTTAGGTATGACAACTTAAGCTTTCTACAATTCCAAAGCTCATAAGAAGTTTTATCAAGAATGGATTTTCGAAAACCCGATTTACAATGTAACATAAAGTATTGATGGCCTCAGCCTAAAAGTAATTAGGCAATAAATACTCATTGAGCATAGTTCTAGACATCTTTGCTAGTGTTCTATTTTTCCTCTTTATAACACCATTTTGTTGTGTTGTTCTAGGAGTTGAAAAATTTTGAAAAATCTCATTTTATAAGCAATAAAATTCAAAAGATTCATTTTGAAATTCTTTTCCATGGTCACTTCTTATAGAAGAAATGAAGTAACCCTTTTCATTTTGAACTCTTTTTGCAACACTTTTAAAAGCATCAAAGGTGTCATACTTATGAGCTACAAAGGATACCCAAGTAAACCTAGAGTAATCATCAACTAGGACAAGTGCATAATATTTTTCACCTAAACTAGCACTCCTAGTAGGCCTAATCCAGTCCATATGGATACGTTGAAGACGTCTAGATGTACTTACGACACTCTTTGCTTTGAAAGAGGATAGATGTTTCTTTCCCATTTGGCATGGTCCACATGCTTTATCTTTTGAGAACTTTAGCTTTGGAAGTCCTTTTATTAGTTTTCCTTTTGATAAGCTTTATAGGAGATCCATGCTAGCATGTCCAAGTCTTTTATGCCAAAGCCAAGCTTCATTGCTAAGTGACATAAGACAATTGAAAGATTGGTTAGCCAAATTGTCTAAGTCAATTAGGTAGGTATTGCCCTTCCTTTCACCCTTGAAGACTACCTTTTTATCCTCAAAGTGATAACTCAACATTCTCTAAGGTCAAAGGTGACTTTGTTATCCTTATCACATAATTAACTTATACTAAGCAAATTATGATGTAAACCATCTATAAGTAAAACATCATTAATGAGAGAACAACCATTCTTACCAATAGTTCCAATGCCAATTACCTTACCCTTGGCATTGTTTCCAAAAGTGACATTGCCACCTTCCTTCTCTTTTATGGCCATGAAAACTTCTTGTTGCTTGTCATATGCTTTGAGCATCCATTATCCATATGTCAATCATTCACTTCATTGGTAGCTGCTAAACAATCCTACATAACACAAGCAAATTATTTTTGTTTAGGTACCTGAGCATACTTAGGTCCTAGGGGGTTAGGCCTAGAAAGGACCTCTAATTTGAGGTGAGCCTTCCTAATATAATAATGAGTATTAATATGACCAAACTTCATGAAATAATGACATTGGAGTTTAGACTTGTGAGTCTTCCTCCTATACATGGCTTTGGTATGAGTAGAAGTACTTTTCATGCCATGATAATGTGAGTGTGAGCATATGCATGAATGGTTAAAGGTAAAAGAGGACTTTCTGTGTGTGTTGGGGTGAGCATGTTTCTTGGTGTAAATGTATGCATGGTTAGCCTTTTTGCATAGACTTTGAGCCTCAATGTGCCTTCCTTTTGCTCTTGGGCAATGGTGGCTTAGTGCTAAGAACACTTTTCCTTCCAACTAAGTTAATACTAGATGTTTGAGGTGTTGAAGCTCTAATAAAGATAGTGTAAATGGGATTAGATTACAAGGAGGCTTCATTAAAGCCAAGACCATGTCAAACTAATCGGGGCCTTTGAGATACAATTAATGTATCTAAAGCTTCCTTCCTTTTATGAAACTTAAAAATGGAATTTCTAAGCTCAATTACCTATCCTTTCAAGATATCATTTTCCTTTCTTAAGGAATTTAGAGAAGATGAAGATTTAGAAAAACTCTCTATAAATTTTTTTTAGTTCTTCATTAGAAGTTTGCAACTCACTTGCAAGATCATTTATGGATTTAAATTAATCCTCTAGTTTGAAGCATTTTTTCTTGTAAGCCTTCATTTTATGACTTGTATTTGTCACATCTCAAAGTAAGAGCTTCCAAGAGATCATCTATATCATCTAATTCATCATAATTTTCATAAGAATGGGGTGAAAAGCTTACCTCATTTAAAGAGTCATCTTATGCCATGAAGCACAAATTTGGCACTTCATCCTCTTCATCCTCTTTACTTGAGTTGTCATCCCAAGTGGGTTTGAAGCTCTTCTTCTTCTCTTTGTCCCTTTTCTTCTTCTTTCTCAACTTAGGGCAATCATATGTGATGTGGCCTTGTTTACCACACTTATTGCATGTAACCTCACATATTCTTTCCTTGAGGTTGGGAGTTACTTTCTTAAAGTTTCTTCTATCTTTTCTTCTCCTTATTAGCTATTTTGTTCTTCTAAAAAGTATGGTCAGATCCTCTTCTTCTTTATCACTATCTTCCTCACTTAAAACAACCTTTGGTTCCTTTTCTTTGGATGAAGATTTAAGAGCTAAGGTCTTTTTTTCTGCTTTGTCATTTTTATCTCCTTGCGCTCTCATCTTCTTCATCTCCTTATCCTTCTTTAAAGCTAGCTCTTGAGTTATAAGCTTGCCTATGAGGACATTAGTCTGCACCTTCCCAATCTTTAGATTTGACCATTGGATGCTACAAAACTCTAGCACTAAATTTCTTAAAAGGTAAAGATTTAAGTATTTTTAAGTTTACCTCATGATTGGTGAGAATCCTTCCAAATTTATTCATGTTTGTGACAATAAAAAGTAGTCTATTTATCATATTTGTGATGCTTTCATTTCCTTCATCATAAATAGCTCTCATTCAGTCACATACATCTCTAATCTGCTAGACTTCACCAATGTTGTGCCTTTATTATAATTTTCCAAGGCCTTTCGTATTCGATGGGCTATGAGGCAATGTTGAACCCTTCCTATTTCTTTCCTTGATAAAGAACTAAGAAGGATTGTCATAGCCCTCTTGTTCCTGCCATTAGATCTCCTGTGAGCTTCAACCCAACCCATTATTCTTTTGGGATCAATTCTTCACTTTCATCAACCACCTTAGTGGGTGGTTTCCACTCTATTATCACATTGTCCCAAAGATCCACCACATCACTATCCAAGTATATCTCCATCTTATAATTTTAATAAGTATAGTCATATCAATCAAAATATGGCTTGAGATGGATATGGATTCCTTATTGTGTCATTGATCTTTTCTCATGCAATTAAGGTTTGAATTGAGACTTAGCTCTGATACCACTTGTTAGCCCTTGAGCACCAAGAAAATGGGTTAAATTAATAGGTATCTAAAAAATTTAGAGGAAGGATAAAGTGTTTGGAGATTGGAAGAGAAGTAGAAAGTAAGAACACATAATATTTTATAGTGGTTCGGGTGTTAATGAACCCTATGTCCACTCCCCAATTCTTTCACAATTGGGTGTTTCACTAACTCAAAGTGATGTTTTCAAGCTCACACCAAACTTGTACAATGTGTTTTGATGGTTCACACATAACCCTATAATTTATGTTTCAAGGCTCATACAAAAAACCTCATTCAAGTGTTTTACAAAAGCTCACACTTTAACCTATTTTAAGAGTTTTGATAGCTAGGCTAACTCTCAAACCCAATTACAATGGTATTTAATGCTTACACCCAACAATAATAACTCGCATATAAAGAATAAGAAGTTGTTAAGTAAATTTGCTAGAGTTTGGCTACAATCAATGAAATTCTCTTGCATTCATGTTTGTTTCGTAGAGTATTTATAAGCAACAACCACCAAAGAGACGTTACTAACAAACTATAACTAAATCTCTAAGGTAATCTAGGCAAATTTTGCATTAAATGCCTATCAGACTGAATTCATGGTCATGGTTGCCATTTTGGTGTCGCATATTTCTAATTTGCATTAGGAAGATCGAAATTGCAGTACAAAACTCTATTTTGTGTCTGTCGGCCAGTCCACATGGCGTGCTGCTATTAGTGTTCTGAGAAATATAATCGTTATGTTCAACTAACCAATCATAAGTCGCAATCCCAATTGAGATCCTTCTTGGATTCGATAAGGACCGCAAATCCTTCTATTGGATGAGAAGAGATCATTTCAATGGGTCACAGTTGCTATAGGTTTTTTGCCCTTGCGAATTTTGATATCCCAACGGTCATCTTGGACACTTGACATGTTATGGTTGCAGACTTGGTTCCTTCCATTTAACTACAAAATTGGCAATTGCGACTCAAGACGCAAACATCACCGTGAATCTCTCTGTATGACATTCAAGTCTTCCTTAGCTAGACCACAACTGTGATTTGCTCCATAAATTCATCTCATCTAAGTTCATTCATCTTTATTGCAAGGTCACAATCGCAATTTAGAAGTTCCTAATCACGAATTTGGATGTCTTACTCAATGTTAGAGATTTAGACTTCCATCCAATTTCCAATTCAAACCTAACTTATAAACTGTAAAAACAACATTTAAACAAGATGTTAGTACCTATCAATCTTCATTGTCAAGATCAAAATAGGCTTTTGACTTAGGTTTGGCCAACCTAGTCTAACAAACCTTAAGTACTTGAGAAGTACTACAAATGCTAATATATGGAGGATATGAAGGCAAGCTAGTTATAAGTAGTTACACAGATGCTAGCTTTCAATCATAATCAAGTTATGTGTTTTGTTTGAATGGAGTTGTAGTGAGTTAGAGAATTTCAAAGTAAGAAACTTGGTTAATTCTACAACAGAAGCAGAGTATATAGTTGCCTCAAAAGTAGCTAAGAAAGTTGTTTGAATTAAGAAATTTATCACTTGACTAGATGTTATTCCTAGCATTTCAAATCCAGTAGGCTTGTATTGTGATAATAATAAAGCCATAACACAAGCTAAGGATCCAATATCACATCAACGACTCAAATACATACTTAGGCATTTTCATCTCATTCGAGAGATCATTGAGAAAGGAGACGTGAAGATATGCAAAGTGCCAACCAATGATAACATTGTTAATCCATTCACTAAACCACTGTCACAACCAAATCATGAAAGTTATTTTAGGTCAACAGGTGTTAGATACATTTTTTATTGGGCCTAATGTAAGTGGGAGACTGTTATTTATGTGCCCTGAGTCAATTTTTATAATTGATATTTTCTTGATAATGTCATGGTTGCATTTTTATTAAACGTCTCTTTTGTTTATGGTTAAATATAAATTCCATAAATCATTAATTTTACCTAATATCATCAAGTATGTGACTTGACAGTAAAACTTTTAGATGTAAAGAATTCTATTCTAATTTTTCCTTACTCAGTCATTAGTATTGGGATAGTAATTAATGAAGATTAGTATGTGTTTTCGGCTTTTCTGCTTAATTATATGATTTACTAAATTCCCGCACCAACTCCTCATAGCCAGGTTCATCTCGAAAGATGAATTGGTTCCATATGAGATTCGATAGGAATGTTCGCACTTCATTGTTGTTGCCGAGTGTCTCCAAGAAAAAGGATGAAGGAATTTTGTTAGGTAGAATTATTTTGGAAGTGTTGGCCTTGTACCTTTCCTTCTCCTCTTTGGTTACACCTTTCATTTGTTAAATGGCAAAAGGGTCAGAAAATTGAGTAGCTGCTTTGCTCTTATCTGCTCTAGAAATTTTCTTGGGGGCTATTGCAATCAAGAGGAAAAGTTAGAAGAAGATTGATGCTATAAGAGTTTTAGTGTTTGAGAATAGAGATGAAGTGATGAAAAATACTATTTGAGGGGTTTATATAGCCTTTGAAGAGGCATATCAATGACTAGAAATGGCTAGAAGAAGAGTTATGAAGGGTTGGAAATGATTGGCCATCAAATCTCACAAATGTCAGGCGGTTACCCAAATCCGCGTCCGTAATTTTTCAAGTTGTGATCGCAAATTCTAGAAAATATGAGTAACGAACAAATTTTCCTCGGGAATACACGCCTTAACGGTCAAAATTTTGAAAATCTGATAAAATTCGCAGTGGAGAGGAAATTTCATGATCGCAAATTGATGTTTGATAGCAGGGTGAAATCGACTTGTAATTCTCAACCGTGAAAAAAGAATAGCGACCGCAAATTATGAGTCATCAATGAAAAATAGTTGAATTTTAAAAAACATTGTGATCCACTTTAACTTTATCACCTACAAATATCACAAATCAACAAATATCAATACACATAGCAATATTACACATAAAAAATTTTCACTTTAGGGAGCTTCCACCAAGCATTCACAATTCTCTCTTAATGAAGTTCATCCTTTTTTCATTTAGAGGTTTAGTGAAAATATCTGTTAGTTGATGATTTGTGTCAATAAATTCCAACACAACATCATATTTTTGCACATGATCTCTAAGAAAATGATGTCTAATATATATGTGCTTACTTCTAGAATGGTGGATGGGATTCTTAGAGAGATTAATAGCATTTGTATTATCACATTTAATGGGAATGTGATCCATCACTTTGCCAAAATCCTTCAATTGTTGTTTCATCTAAATAACTTAGGTGCTACAGCAACCCGCCGCCATATACTCGGCTTTCGCGGTGGATAAGGTAACCGATACTTGTTTTTTGCTAAACCAAGAAACTAGACATTTATCTATAAATTGGCAAGTCCCGGAAGTGCTTTTTCTAACTAATAAACTGCCTGCATAATCCGCATCTGAATACCCTACAAGGCTAAAAGATGACTCCCTAGGATACCATAACCCTAAGCGATTTGTGTCATGCAAGTATTTAAAAATTCTTTTAATAGCATTCAAATGTGACTCTCTAGGAGAGGATTGTAACCTAGCACACATACAAATACTAAACATGATATCTGGCTTAGAAGCAGTAAGATAAAGTAGAGATTCGATCATACCTCGATATCTCTTTTCATCTACCACCTTACTCGATTCATCATTGACTAGCTTGATGGTGTCTTTTAGCACTAATTGTAATCTTGTGTGAGATTAATTCAGTCTAATCAAATTAGCACCAGACAGTGTACATTCTTCTGAAAATAGTTGGTGAGTCATTAAATATATATTCTTACGCTTGAAATTATTTAATTAGTGCTATGACAAAGTTCACCCACACTCATTTATCCAAAAAGTGTAGGAGTGGTAAATAAGTGAGTTATATTTTAAATAGGTTATTATCCATTTAGCTCTACTAATATATGGTGAATATGGATTCAGTAAAAATATCCATTTATCTAATACATATTTTCTCAATATAGTTTTAATAGTTTTTATAAAATATTTTTATTAGAAAAGTATAAAAATATATTAATATAAAATATATATAAATAATACCACATAAATTTATGTATTATATAATTCGATAAATAAATAAATATTTATATGGCATTATGTAAGAATCTATATATGTAAAAAATATACAATATATATTCAATCGATTCACTGAATTATCAATTTTTAAATATGAAAAATCAAATTTGAATTGAAAATAAAAATGTTTTAAAGAAAAAATCGATATGATATTTATGCAAATATTAAATTTAACATTGCCAGCTCAATGAAAGGGTTCATTTCTGAAAAAATGTATGATTACTGGATTGCTATAAGAATGAACAAATTATTGAAAATGAACCACTAATCTGCTATTAACTCAACTCATAATTTCCAATCAGTCAAATCAAGAATCTGTTAACAGTCCAAGCACACAAACAATTAATTTTATGCAAGTCTTTATCATAAAAGTGTTGTCCATCTCTTTTTCTTTTTAGAATATCTCAAAATATAAACCTATTTTTATTATATAAATAATATATATTAAATAAAATATATATTCAAAATCTCCGTTAAATAAAATTTATAAATAAAATGATAGAATATATATTAAAAATTAAAAAAGTACATAAAAATCTATAAAATAAAATAGTGTAATACATATTAAAGATTAAATGAGAAAATAGATGAGTTAGAATTTATATAGGCGAAATGGATATGGATACCCATATTATTACTTAATGTGTCCTATAGAGATAAATGGATGATTTATCTCCTTACCCACATCCACTCATTTGCTCTATTCATAATTAGTAGAAGTGAGCATGAATCTTATATATATGGAATCGGATCGATTTATTGAACAAAAAGATATTTGAAAAATAATTGAACCGATTACAGCTTAAATAATAATTTAAAATGATAGGTTATTAATATTTATCAGATATGAATAACCGAACCAATTCAAATCATTATCCATAACTTATATATATATATATATATATATATATATATATATATATATATATATATATATATATATATATACACACTCTATTTTTATGTAAATTCAATATTTAAATATTCGAATTTAACTGAAACGATCCATTAATCTTTAATATTCGAATTAAACCAAATCAAAAGTCAATTCAATTCAAGATGAATATTTTTTTCATTCTGATCATAGCATTAATAAAAAAAATTTGCAAGCGCAATTTACCCTCATCCAGGCTACCTATGGACATTATCTAACATTCCTCACTTAGATGTTCTAGTATTTTTTCTTATCCGTCACCACCATGCAACATCTAAACACACATTATCCTTTGTTTTCTTTAATGCTCTCTTTAATAATCTGTCTGTATATTATCAATACACAACATTGCTTCTGTCTAATTACTCAAATAATGTCCTATCTACAAATAATGATCAATAAAATTTCTTTCTATTTTTCCAGATATGAACCACACAATAATTATAATTTTTTTAAAAAAATTATTTCTAATCAAACACTATAATATGATTTTTCCTAATTTTTTTTTCCTTAGAATTAAAATATCATTCAAATGAGAATGTTAAGTTCTAACAACCAAAATACCCCCTAAGAATGAAAATATATTTTGAAATAGTAAAACAACAAGAAGATTTTTGTTGCCTTTTTAGAAATAATCAAGAGTAACTTTTAGAACATCAAAATGTTGATAAAATCCTTCCTTTAAGCTAGATCTATAGATTTGGGAAAACCCTAAAAGATGAGAGATTTTAGGTAGTGATGGATTTTTCAAAATTCCTGAATTTTTTCTTTATTCAAACTAAAGAAGAAATTTGACTTAAATCCAAGAATTTTGACCAAATCTTTCAATCACAACCCCTCAATACAAACATGATCTAAGCCTTTTTTTTGTCAAACCAAAAGCAACTTTCCATCAATAGCTGGTACCTTTTATGAAAACATTCAAAATAAGATGATTTCATTTTCGAATTGGAAAAAAACACCTCGTGGATCAAAATGCAAATTTTTATAACACGACAATTACGCATGCCATATTTCTAAATGAAGGAAAACAACATCCTCTTGATTATTTCAAACATAAAGTGCAATATTTATTGACTAATGGTGATACTCAATCCATAGACCATTTGTGTAACAGCTTCTACATATTCAACCAGGGCCGGCTCAAAGTAGCCTCTATTGATCTATGAGGTTCATCCGTTGGTAAATAGACATCATTGTTGAACTGCAAAACGCATCAGTCATCATCATCTGTTAGTTCAATTTTCCAGATCCTAAAATGTAAAATCCACATCACATGCACAAAGGAAAACCTTGCTAGAGGGTTGTGTTGGTTGCGAATGCACTATTCGCAACTCACATTCGCATCAAACTGTTGCAAGATCTAAGGCAATGTTGTACAATATTCTTGAGTTTCTATTTATGTACAAAGAGTCTTATGTCATAATGTCAGTAAGCAACTTGAGTGAAATTGCAGAAGATTTTTGAAAGAATCCAAAAAGGTATATAGGAAAACCTAGGTAGCAGTAGAAGGCAATTAGCCAATCTAGAAGATGCATATAGAACAACAATTGTAACTGGAACAAATTTTGGAAGCGCATCACTAAAATTGGTTTTTGCCGTGTAAGAACAAGTTATTCTCTCTCATCTCTCTCTCCAAGGAACACAAAATAGAAATAGACTCAATGGCATGTCATACCTTGTGATCCATTTGAACAAAGTCATAAAACTAGAGTAATTTAGGTCTCCAGCCTCTTCCATGATCATCCCCTAAACACCAGATACACACCAAAGAGAGTAAATGAAAAAAATATAGATATATTGGAGTATTATGTTTATCCACACATTCACATTTCTTAGACATGATTGAGCTCAAGGACTTATGTATTCTAGCACCAACTTTTGGCTGGCTCCAATAAAATAATACCTTTACAATAGTATTATCCTTGTTTGATATGTTAACTGGTAAGAAGCGGTGATTCGGCATTTAAGTTGGATTGATGCTATGTCAGGAAACCTGCAAAGGATTACAAAAAGACTAACCTCAAAAGATTGCCACATCAGATAATCCATGTTAAACAATTGAGAAATATTGTGTTTTAATGTTGTTATGAAGTGAGAGAGACCTGTTGAGCACAGCTTTTGCCATGTGAAAAAGTGTACTTTGAACAGATGCACTATACACCCCCTCCGTAGGAGGGCCAAAGAAAGTGTTGGCCAAAACTTTCTTCACATCCAAATACTTCTCTGTAAAGTAAAGTGGATTCTGAGCTACACTACGGACAGAATTGTATGAATTCTTGCACCCCCATTTTTCTCAGAAATATGCCTTATTTAACATTTGAAAAATCAACACATTGGGAATCCTCTAGCCAATAAAGCAAAAAAGGTGTGCCAAAAATTATCATTCATGCTTGGTATTTTCTTCCAGTAAGTTGTACTAAAATGGGATAATCATACCTTCATGATGCAGTGATTGCTGCTGCGAGCATCCTCTCTTGTGTTTCAAGCAGTGCCGTATATTTATCCCTAATAAACCCTTCGAATCCCGACTGTTGAAATCATAAATTCCAAAGTTGGAGAATCAGCATAAAAATTATAAGAGTAAATTGTCTAAGCAAGGAAACAAGAAAGAATCAGTTAAATCTAACAAGATATTTCCTAATCTGGTAGAGCAAAGCAGAGGGTTTTGAATGACATTTGAGGTCATTCAAATAATGCAGACTCGAACAAAGAGAAAGACAAGTTTACCTTAGTTGTCTTCAACACACATAGTCCTTCAATACCAGAACTCAGTTGTAATGTTCCAGACTCATTGACTATTACCTCTGTTGTATGTTTGTCAGATCCAAGTTTAAAACCTTCAGCATTGCAAGCAATCAAAACCAATGGGATTATGGATATTCATATACGTAAAATTCTATTCAAGCAAAAACAAATATATCCTGATAATGAAAACAACCTTTTCATTAAAAAAGGTTAGGGGTAAACAGAAAAGAAAAATTAGGGCATGTAAAACAATTTTATGATTAAGTCAATAGAAAAGAGAAAGAACAACCAGTTTATATTGTGATTTTGAGGCCTTACCAGTCAAAGTGTATATGTGGCCCAAGTCCATTAGCAAGGATACCGTTACCAGTAAACTGTGCTGAAATTGGTTTACATTGGTCGTTAGGTAATCAAAGCAGACAGATTACATGTGGTACATATATGATAATTCAGAGGAAAGCAGTTACAACTATAAATAGACTCGACGGCTGCACTGTTAGTTGGAACATATAATCTACTGCAAAAGTAATGAACTGTTTTATGGAAATTGCTAAGGATAGTGTTGACCCTAAGGTGGGACAAGACATTGCCTTAAGCTTTCTTTGAATTAAGTTTTGAATGAAAAAAAAAAATAAAATGAGAAGTTCTAACTTCATTTTTTAGTGTTTTTGTTAAATTCAAAGCTAGTGCAGAGTCCATGAAAGAAGAGCCAAGAAAGAGCCTAGTGAGATGTTTGACGACTTCACTTTGGACCACTATGTAGAGCTAGTCTAGAAGAGTTAGTGTTAGCAAAATTAACTTCAAACACAAGAGAATGGACTGAAAATAAAGAAGAGAACACAGCAAAATGAACTTGCATTTCATATATATAAAATTTACATAGCTTAGTTGCTAAGGAGATTCATACTAACTCCCCTTAAATCTAAGATCATTGTCTCCAAGGTATGGGTTGAAGTTGGAGGCTATACTTCTTATATCATTGAGTCAAAAAGTTAAAATTACATAGCACTAAAATATACATAAGTTGATCAACATAAAATTCAAACTGCAGCTTTGCAATCATGCATTGGCAGCTCTAATGGAACATAACAGGACTACAACTCCAACTTCAAATTTCACTCCTCCTTAATTGCAGAGTAGGGATAAACACCAAGCATCTGTCTCAACTTCTCAAATCTCCCTTTTAGAAGTCCCTTGGTTAGAATGTTTGCAACTTGATCTTCTGAGTTGCAATGGAGGAGCTACGCTTCACTTTCCTTTTCTACCTCTCTTAGCAAGTGATACTTCACTTTTATATGCTTTGTTTTCCCATGAAAGACTGGGTTCATGGAGATGGCAACAATTGATCTGTCATCAATCACATAGGATCTCAGCAGGCTTTGTCTGAGCTTCATCCAAAATCCTTTAGCAGCTTCCTTAGCCAAATGGCTTGGTTTACATCTGTTGTAGAAGCAATGTACTTTGTTTTAGCTGTAGATTGAATAACTGTTTATTGCTTCTTTGAGGTCCAACACACTATAGCTGAGCCAAGGGTAAAACAATAAGCAAAGGTGCTCTTCATATCATCAATAGAGCCTATCCAATCACTACCAACAAATCCTAACAACTTAATTATTGTGCTTCTTTTATACAAGATCCCATAGCCATTTGTGCCTTTGACATACCTTAAGATTCTTTTTGTTGCTAAGAAGTGGCTTTCTTTAGGAGATTGTATAAATCTTGATAACACATTTGTAGCATGCATTATATAAGGTGCCAATAGATACAAGAGACATCCAATCAAACTTTTGTAAATTATAGCAACAACATGTCTAGAATCATCATTCTTGCTTAGCTAGACACCTTAAACTTAAAAGTGTTGAGACTAGCTTACACTTCTCTAAAGCAAATTTCTTTAAAATCCTTAAAGCATACTTCATATGACTGATGAAAATCCCTTACAATGACTAATGGATTTCCATGCCAAAAAGTAAGTCATTTTTCTAAGATCATTCATTTCAAACACCACATTCATTTGACTTTTGAAAATCATCAATGAAATTTACTTTGTTGTCTGTAATCAACAAATCATCTACATACAAGGAAACAGTCAAGATACCACCATTCTCATGCTTCACGTGCAAAGATGCTTCATTGTAGCTTTTTGTCAAAACTAAGCTTCAACAATAAGTCATCAATCCTGTTAGACCATGCCTTAGGTGCCTACTTCAAGCCATACAAAGCTCTCTTGAGCAAATACACTTTCTTTACAACAAATGCCTCATGCTGGTCCACATAAATTTGTTTTTACAAGTTACCTTTTAAGGAAAACTGATTTAACATATAACTGATGCACCAACCAACATTTGTGAGCTGCAAGTGACAAGAGTAATCTGATGGTATCAAACCTTGCCACAGGTGCAACTATCTCATTGAAATCAATCCCTAGCTGCTGATAATGCGCTTTAACTATAAGCCTTGCTTTGTGCTTGTTTATGGTGACATCAGGATAAAATTTAAGCCTGAACACCCATTTAACTCCAAATACATGGGCTTTATGAGGTTTTTCCACCAACATCTAGGTTCCACTCCTGATTATAGATTTAAATTCATCCTCTATTGTTGCTCTCCATTCAGGAACCTTGAATGCTTTTTCAAAGCTAATTGGTTCTACCGTGGTAAGATTACATTTGTTGTACACATCATCAAGTGATATGGTGCCTCTTACTCTAACTTCTTCCTCAGATTCAGTGCTTCCTTCTTTAGCTTGTTCCTTGGATAAACACCTTTTAACTTGAATTTTGTTTGAAGGGACCACAATCGACTTCTTTCAATTCGAGGTTGCTAGTTCATCAAACTTCAATTCCCTACTAACTATAATCTTGTCTCTTCATTTCTTGCACCCTATACCCTTTTGAGTTGGTGCTATAACCCATAAATATCATAACTTCAGACCCTTAATCAAGCTTATCTCTCTTCACCTCTAGAACATGGATGTAACAAATGCTAGACCCTGAGGTGATTTAGGACAAGCTTGATACCATACCAGGCTTTATAAGGTATCTTGCCTTTAATAGCCTTAAATGGAACCTTATTGAGCAAATACAATAGATTTTTTGGTTACCTCAGCTCATAAGTGCTTTTGGAGACCCTTCTCAAACATCAAACACCTTGCTATGTTCATAATTGATATGTTTTTCTCTTACTTACACCACTTTGATAAGGTGAGTAGGTAATAGTAAGTTGATGATGGATTATATCCTCATGAAGATAACTTTGAAACTGATGTGAGATGTATTCATTGTCATTATCAGAGGTCAAGTTCTTGCTTAAATGTGTATAATAATTCATAGCTTCAGCTTTGAACCTCAAGAAAGTAGCAAACACCTCTAGCTTTTGCTTAAGAAAGTAAATATAGCAAAACCTTGTCAAATCATCAATAAAAAAGACAAAATATCTACTTGCATTTAAAAAGGGGGTCTTCATTGAACCACACATATTAGTGTGAACAAGTTGGAGCTTTTCAATAGTTGTCTAAGCTTGATTTGCAGGGAAAGGAAGCCTAGATTGTTTACCTATTTAACAGACTTCACAAACACCATCATGTTCATATATAAGAGGCATTCCATTAACTAACCCTTTACTTTGCATTTGTTTCAATATGGAATAATTAAAATGACTAAATCCTTGTGCCAAAGCATAGTCTCATCAACAAAGATAGCAAATGCCTTAATCTCAATTTGCTTCTATTCATGAAAAAGCTCTTTCTTACCATATTTATCGAGAGAAGCTAAAACTAAATGAATAAAAAATGTCACATATGTATTTATGAAAATGGAAAGCATAATCTTTTTCCACCAATTAACCCACATTTATCAATTTCTGAGAAATACCAAGCACAAATAACACATCATTAATGAGTTTAGTACCTGTGAGTGTCTCCATAATTATTGCATCCTTTCCTTTCACTCCCAATAACTTCTTATCTCCAATTCTTACATGTAAAAAGTAAATTCTATCCAAGCCTCTAAAATTCTCTAACTCTAGTGATGTGGTGTACAAATCTACTGTCAATAAGCCAAGTGTGTCAATTGTTCCATGATTTACAACATTTGTCTTGCACTATTGCCATAAACAACTTCTCTTCATGAACCTCTACATTCTCAATTGCTTGTGTTTGCTAAGTTTGGGGCCACTAGTTGGCCTTGCACACTTTATCGACATGGCCAAATTGCTTACAAGCCCTGCTTTAAACTCCAGGCCTACACCAATAATAATTTTTAGTGTGGTTTTATTGTAATAAGGACAAGGTCGGTACTTTTTTTTTCTTCCTCTTGGCTTACCTCCAAACTGCTCATTGTCTTTCTCCTTCATTTCAATCAATTGCTTCTTTGATGATGATGATACATAAGGTTATTACTTGATCTTTTAGTTTGCAACAAAAGCACCTTTAAAGACCTTTTGCCTATAGAGCTTCCTTTGTTCTACTACTTGTAAAAAGTTTGCAAGTTCAGTCAAGGTAATATGATTCAGATCCTAAGAATCTTCAAATGATGAGATCTTGGTCTTAATTCTCAGGCAAAGTCACCAAAACCTTTTCAACAATTCTTTTCTCCGGTAGCTGCTCACCAAGTAACTAGATTTGATTCACCACCTTCACAACTCTGCTAATATACTCTTTGATTATCTCAGAATCCTTCATTTTAAGTAGCTTAAACTCTCTTCTTAAGATGAATAGTTACATTTGCTTTGTCTTGTCACTTCCTTGAAATTCCTCTTATAGCTTATCCCAATCTTCTTTGGCTATTTCACAAGCTATAATCCTTATGAAAATGACACCATTGATAGCTAAATGAATGTAAGATAAAGCCTTAAACTTCTTTGCTACCTCCTCAGAATGGTGTTTAAACTGGTTCAAGGTGGCATTCTTAGGAAAAGGTTCAGGATCCTTCCATGTTTCAATAACTTACCAAAGATTGAAAGCTCTTAAGTAAGCTTTCATATTCATTGCCCAAAATTGGTATTTTTCACCATTGAAAATAGGTGGAGTAACTCTAGTGAAGTTGCTGAAAGCCATAAACCAACATTCTCTCACATGTTTATAGTTAATTTTAGTTGGTTTCTCACTTGTTTTCTGTCATAACCATTGCCTTTCAAAGATCAATGGCAACTTTGATACCACTATAAGCAAACCTAACTTCAAACACAAGAGAATGGACTTGATAAAGGACGGAGAATGAACTTGCATATATATATATATATATATATATATATATATTTATATATATAGATATATATATA
>CATIWR010331299.1:0-19129 GCA_949677035.1 Omphalea diandra | reverse complement strand
GTAAAATACCCAATTGAGTGATTGGGGAGTGGATGTAGGGATTGTTTTGCCCGAACCACTATAAAATCTTTGTGTTCTTTCTAATCCCTCTTCTTCTCTTCATCCTTATTTTAAATTTTTTAAACACCAATTCAACCCCCCCTTCTTGGTGCCTAGGGACAACATTATCTTATGTTGTGTGCATGTTATAACACCATAAATAATGGTGTTTTAAAGCTTATTTAAAGTATAAGGATCATATAGGGATTAAGAGATGGATGGAGGTGATAAAGGAGTGAAGAAGAGGGACTAAAAAGGAAAAGTGAACTTCCAACCAAAGGAAATAAGACACCATGATTTTGTCTTATTAGAATAGGTTTAGAAATTGAATTTTTCATCCTTTAGGAGCATATTAGAAAGGACAAACATAGGGGTCAACAGAAGAAAAAAAAGAACTAAGAAAGAAAGAAAGAAAGAAAGAAAGAAAGAAAGAATAAGAAAAAGAAGAAGAATCCATGGTTGGTAAGAATTATGGAGTATTTGAGGTGGAGCTTATGTATGGAAGTTGTAGCTTAAGAAAAACAAACCTGATTGTATTGGTTTTATTGTTAGAGTAGCTTATTTCGCCCACAATTTCATAACTCTTGAAAAGGAATTAGAGAAACTGTAAACCATGAAAATTGCAGCCTTATGCCCCATCTAAAATCATGTAAAATAGTTTTCCTTAATTGGGTGTTTGTGAGAACCTATGGCTCCTTCATTAGGGTTGGTTCACAACCAACTAAAATCTTTTTCAGTCTTTTTGTTTTTATAAATTTTGATGACCTTATATATTGATTTAGATAAAGTTCAAAATATGAAATTTATAGGGTTATATCCCCTCTAAATTCTTATGAAGCATTTTTTCTTAATTTGTTATGCAGAAAGAGATATACCGCTTTTATTATGACTAACCCTAAACCTGATGAAACTTATTTCATCTTTTAGTCCTGTTTCTCAAGCATTTGATGGCTATGGAATGGGAATTTGGTGATTTTCCAAACTTGAAAGTTGTATATTTTTGTATAACATGCATGAAAAATATTTGTCAAGTATATCATGGTTGATGAGATATTGCTACTTTATTGTGACTGATTCTCAATGTGTTGAAAACCTACTCACCCTATGATTGACCATTTATTTTGGTGACTTTATAAACTAAATTTGATAATGAGTAAAACATGAGAAATGTTCTTATATGTGATATGTATCTTCTAGAAAATCATTTTTGCAATTGAATTTGTACAATTTTAGATACACCCATGACTATAAGACTTACTTAGACTGAGATGACATTGAAATATGACAGAATTCAATAATTCATTTAAATATGACAGAATTCAATAATTCATTGAAATATGACAAAATTCAATAATTCAACACTTTTTTTAATATCTTATATGGATATAAAATTTGACTATGTTGTATCATTATGTGTCTAGTTTATTTGAAAAAAAGAATTAATTCATTTAGATAAGTGAGTTATTATAGTTAGACTGTAGCAAGTTTAGGCTACTATATAAGAAAAATATGCATAAACACTAGGTCCACTTGCATGGAACATGACTATATTTGCATACCAAGCATTCATACTCATTTTGACATACTCATAACCGTGTATGTATTGAATGTTAAGATCTCAACACTTTGAAGAAGCCCAAGAAAGAGGTCTAAACCTACCATAAAGGTTGGTTACATCAAAATGTGAGTAAAAGCCATAATTGGATTCTAATATGTATGTAGAATGATTTTATCATATGGTTATATTCTGTTACATGTATATGTGATTGAATTGTGACATTTTACATTGGAATACAAGTCAAATGAGAAGTATATTATCTTAATGATTACTTGGTATACCATTATGAATGAACACTTGCATATGGAACTAAAAGGATGTTGTGATCGACTTGTCAAACACTTTCAAATCACTTGGAAAAAGGGACCAATATGTCCTATAGGCACATGCTATTGATTAAATGATTCACTTGTTATATGCTAGCTAGCAAAATCAAATGTCACTTGAATCACATGAGTTTCTATAAGCAATGTTTACCTTGTAAGGACAAGACAAAATCAATCTATTGCATTTGCACTTGCATAGTCAAATCTCATACTTGTAATGTATCTTGATGATCTTTGATTATTGGTTATGCCATAAGAATTCAATTATGATTTTTATTCATTGAGTTGCATCTCACCAAATTGTCATTATGTTTTTCAGATAATGAAGCATACGGTTTGGATATTTTGGAGCTTAAAGTTTTGCATATAGACATATGGAGCTTAGGTCATTGGCTAAATTCCTACTCACTCTCTTTGTGTCATGTACATATACTTAGATAGGAATCAATTTGTGGTAATTAGCCTTGAACATTAGTTAACATATATGTACATTAAACACATGTTGGCTTGTGTATGTATGATGAATCAACCTTTATGCATATATATTTTTGGACATGAATGCCATGATTAGCAAATGAAAATAGTTGTTACAAGGCATCAATGTAATTAGAGAGATTAAACCTACTTCTACTAGAGGCATAGGTATATTGTGGTAGTAGTGGACTATTTTTCAAAATGGGTAGAGCGTAAAGCCTTTGATAAGCTAGAGGCAAAGTAGATGGTATGATTCATTGAGAAAACCTCATCTATTGCTACGATGTGTCATACCACATTGCCATGGATAATGGTGTCCATTTTAGGCGAAGGTCAAGGTCATGTTGGAAAATATAGAGTAGCCCACCATAAGAATGTTAAAAATGGTTAAAACATATAAAGACCAGTCTGAGAAGTTACCATTCGCCTTGTGGGGTTATCGAACTATGATAAGAACATCGACTAGGATGACACTGTACTTTTTGGTATATGGGATAGAGGCGGTGCTGCCAATTAAGCTAGAAGTGAAGTTTTTATGAGTGTTGGTTGAATCTAGTATTCCTGAGTACCAATGGATGAGAAGTATATTTGAACAACTAGCTCTGGTATATCAAAAGAGATTTAAGGCCCTATATGATATCTAAATGTATTAGGCAAGGATGCCCCACATATTCACTAAAAAGATAAAGTTAAACATAATAAAGGTTAGTGATCTAGTGCTGAAGGCAATCTAGCCATATACTTAGGATCCTTAAGGAAAGTTCATAACAAACTAGGAAGGCCCCTACGTGGTCAAATAGATATACTCGGGTAGCTCCGTGAAATTAGTAGATATGGATGAGAATGAATTCACTGAGCCAGTAAACCTAAATTGGCTGGAGAAGTATTTCGTGTGAGATGTGAGAAAAGTATGATAGCCTACTAAGTTAAAAATCAGAAAGGGTAGCTTAAACAAAAGTTAAGGCATATAATAATAATAATAATAATAAAAGAACGAAGATATATAAGCTTGCTAAGTCAAAAACCCAAAAGGGCAGCTTAGGCAAAAGTTAGAGCATAAAACTAGAAATAAATGCAAGTAAGAGTCGAGAGAGTGTGATAGACCACTAAGAGACTATTGACAAGATAGTTAGATGACAATAAAAAAGACATGGATGAATGAGTGAGAGATTAGTAAGACAAAGACATTAAACAAGACAATCAGATGATCTAATGTGCCAATATTAGGCACCCCCAAACCCCCTGGATATTGAGATTTGGCCTTCGAGCATCTTTGGTTCACTTTTAATATTTTAATCGAGTTATTGATTAGTCCTATTTAATGACCCTAGGTATGCCTCTAGTGCAACTAAGCTAATCAAATCATTCCATCAATCCAAAGGGAAGTGGATTCATGTATCATGGTATAGGGATCATCACACTTATCCATACTTCCATTCAAAAGGGATAGGGGGTCATGCATCATGGGATAGGGATTATCATGCATTGTACATGCACATCATATGTCATAATCATCTATAATCATATAGTATGATAGGCAAGACTATATTCTTAGTTTAACTCAAGTAAGAACACCTACACCCAAAGGAAAAAAAAACAAGTTAGTGATCAAATGATAAAAGGAATGAAACAAAGTAAATGAATAAAGCATGTAAACAAAAACACATTACCATGTCTTTCATGCAAAGGTACTTAAACATGCATCTAAGTCCACAATGAATATAATCCCACATCACAAATTAGCAAGCAAAATAAGATCAAACTATATAAACCATAAGCATCAAAAGTGGTAAACATGCAATACAAGGCACTTGGAAGATGTTGAATGGGTTAAGGCAAAACTCATTATAAAAGAGATCCTAGGGTTGATAACCCTTCCCTCTCATTACTCATAAAAAACTAGGCATCCTTAAACACTACTAACCATCAAAATGGTTAGAATGCAAATTAAAATGGAGGAATATTTAGCTAAAGCGCGATTCACATGCTTTATGCATAAACATAAATATAAGAAAAGCTCTAAAGATCCTTGGAACCATAAGTTCCTCACTTAGCCACTACCTTAAAGCAATTAAAACATAACCAAAATCATCATATTAAATCTCAAGTGAAAGAACATGAAGCATTGTATGAGATGGACTTATGAAATCACTTTAAAACCATGCCAAAATTCCATTTTTGAAGTGAAGAGGAGTCTAAGGGTTTTTATGCCTTGTCTTATTCTATTGTTGGAACATTAGACCATCTCAAAAAAAGGTTTTTAAAAAGGAAAATTTCAAAATAGACAAGAAAATAATTTTTACAAAGTTGTCTCCAAACAAACTAGGCTGTACAGCCCGAAATAGAGGTGTAGAGCCCAAAGACAGGGTTGTACTACCTATAATCAAGCTACACAGTCCTTATTTTCTGAGTTTTGAAAATAAAAGAAGATGAAGGGAAATAAGAGGGTGATGTATATGCCTTTTTTTTAATGATCTTTTGCCCTTAGAGGCTCAATAAATGATTTACATCCTTCAGAATCCTTTAGAAATAGACCAAAGTGTAAAGATTTGGCTTTATTCTACCTTAAAATGAGTTAGGGTTTAAGCTTTTTATGCTAAGTATGATTTGAGGGGAAGTTTTGATAGAGTTTTGTTAGGATTTCCAAGACTCCCCTCCATCTTCAAAATGGGAGGTATTTATAAAGTAAGAAGGGTGCACCAGCATAAATATTTGTGCTTGCACCATGTCTATGTCTAATCACAAATAAGCAAATAAATCTACTAGAATTAGGGTTTGCACGCAAGATGTACAACTAAGAATAGGTTGTACATCCATCTGTCAGGGTTGTGCAACCCTAGGGTTTAAGAAGAACCAGTTTCAGAAGATTCTAGGGGTTAAGGTTTGAGAAAGGGTTGTATAGCCCTGGATATGGGTTGTACATCTATAGCACTAGGTTGTATGGCCCTGCTTAAATAGGGTTGTATAACCCATTTACTTAGGTTGGCAGATTGGTATTTAATTATAGGTTTGGTGTTGTCTTAGGTTTGGCTTTGGGTTTCTCCAAGGTTTTCTAAGTCTTTTATCTCTTTCTTTGGTGATTTCCTTTGCATTTTGGGGATGTATTAAATGATTTTCATCATTGGATTTCGCATTTAGAGGCCCAAAACCTAATGCTTACAATTTGTCCCTTGCTTTATGAAGCATGGAAAACACATTTAAGAAATGGTTATTTGAACAAGTCTCGACAAAGTAATGTAAGGAATGGGAACATTAGTGAGGATACCAAGGGATATAGGTCTTTAATAACTCATCAAGTAGGTACTAAATCTTGTTTTGACTGTTCTTTAATAAGTTCTAGTACATTAGGTATAGTTTCAACAACTTTCTAACAGGTATTGAGCTTTTTCTAGTAGTTTTTCTAGTAGTTTTTCTAGCAAGTACTAGGTGTTTTGAATGCTTGAGTAGCTTTCTAGTAGGAACTAAAATGGTTCTAATAGCTTTCTAACAAGTACCAAAGCTTGGTACGCTTGGTAATCTACTTCTTATAATCACTAATGTCCTCGAATCTTCTCTCTATGGGTACTTCAATCCTTTTGATTGATGATTCTCCTTATGGATGCCTCCTAGGTGGTTCTTATGTCATTCAGGCCTTTTTGGCACTTTTGAAAATGAATAGGTATCTTTGTAGCCCTTCTGGCTATCCTAGGGGTTTGTTTTTATCTCAAGGTAAAGGGTTTAGGCCTAGACATAGTAGGAAGTGCTTTCTTGAGTTTTGGCATTTATGGGATGAAGAGATTTTCATTAAAAATATTTTTGAGGCCTCAAAGTAGGTCAAGTTTGTCATCAAAGGGTATTTTGAGAATTTGACTTAAATCAGGAAGCTTGGATTGTCCTCTAGGTACTCTGAAAGTAATTAGGGCATTTTAGTAATTTGATTTGAAGCTCTAGTCTCTAGAGTATCTAAGGGTAATTTGGTAATTTGATTGACAATTTGGAGGGTAAAATTGTCTCTTTTAGACTTTAGTACGGACAATGGTATTTCAGTAATTTTGTTTAATGGTGTGGGTTGCTAAATTACTAATTTAGGTTTTTTTGGAGGGGCTAAGGTCATTTTGGTTGCTTGGCTATTTTGAAATTTGTGTAAGTCTTTCTAAATAAAAAAATGGGGGAGAATTAGGCTTAAAGGAACACATTTGTGCTTGAATAGTTAAAAGGAATAGGACTTGAAAGGTTAAAGGGAGAATTTGGCTGAAAAGGCCCAATTCAGGCCTGCCTACTTTAAGGGATCTACACAGACCAAAGGATGGATGTATAGACTTGCTTGGGCTATATTGACCTGGCCCACTGTACATACCATGTTAAAAGTGAACTACCTCATTTGCATCACTCGTCCTCTCTCTCTTCTTTTTCTCTCTCAAAGCTTTGGACTTAGTTCTAAGTTCCCTTAGCTTTTTAGGAGCTTACCATTGTTAAATACCATGATGATGAGATGTTTGATGTCCAATAGGAGTTCCCCGATGAGGACATCATGACATTAGATGCTCTAGAGTAGTTGTAATCCCAGTAGGGGTTCGCGTAAGTGAGCCCACTAAAGAGTGCAACCACAAAGATGATCCCACTCAGTTTTCTCCCAATTAGCGACACATTAACGATTTATAACCTATACCATCATTTGGCAAGAGCTGCTTGGGGAGTGGTAGGCATTCCTTTCTTTTTCCTTTTATTTTATTTATTCTTTACCTATCTTAACAATATAGATTTTAGGTATGACCTTGAAACTTCTTTTTTTTTTTTTTTTGCCTATGAGCATTAGGTTAGCTTATAAAAGATTTAAAAATAACTCCTAAGACACTCACCTCTTTACTTTTAGGGTAATTTTATTTTCTATATGTTAGTTTGGTTGGTTGCCTCGATTTGTGTGTATTAGGCCTTATTTTGTGACTTGCATAAAGAAAGATTAAAGTTAATTGGTGGAATAACCTATGAGAAATTAGGGACATACCTAAGATAAATAAATAAAACTATAACTAATTTATTTATATATTTATTTTGCTATTTTTCCAGTATTGTGATGCTTTGCTCATGGATGTTAAGTCAGAACTAGTTTTTTTTTTTTTTTGTACATTCCTTCTCTTTCTTTTATAGGGATTGTTGCCTTCTAGAAAGGAAGCGAGTCTATAAGCCTTTCTAGGAAGTTGAGTCATACACTACATCCTAGGGTCATGGCCCATTTGGAAGGGAGTAAGATTTGGAGTTTCATATGCATGCTACTGAAGGAGGCCCTGAAGGTTGAATTGGCGATGACATATTCACTTTTCAAGCGATGGATAGACATGAATCATACCTTTCACGTGCCCCTGATCGGAAAGCTGACAATCACGCCTGAGGATTTCACCTTTCTGATTGGGCTATGCTTCTCAAGTGTTCCTTTGCCTATGAACTCTAGTGTGCATAAGTCAATACTTGAGAAGGATTACCTATTGAAAGTCCTCGGATGCATTCCTCAGCTCAATGGGCATAGGACCATGTCGAGTCTATCATATGGGGCTGATGCACCCCAGGTCATCGATGATAGTTCTAATGAAATAATCGACCAATTTATGCGATGCTTCCTTTTATACACTTTGTCGAGGTCGTATTCTCAAATGCCTTCGACGTAGTTGAACTTTGCCTAGTATTGGTGCTGGAGAATTTGGGCTTCCTTCATCACTTCAATTGGTGTTCTGTGATGCTAGCATATTTATACTGATAGCTTAATCAATTTTCTCGGGGTAAGGGGTACATGTGTGGTGTTTGCATATCATAAGTATCTCTTAACCCCTTTTTTTATGTTTTGGTCTCATTCCATTATTTTATGATTTATGTCATATTTGTTGATAGCATAGAGCATTGAGCTAGGCTTGCTATAATGGATCGATCCTGAGGTTAAGGCGAAAGGTGGCTACCTCTGCTTCTCATAGTGGAGTGGTGCGGTCTACCCAAAGTCTTCTGCTGTTAACAAGTGCACCTACCTGAACACGATCACTCTCAACCAAGTATCTTCTCTTGTACAGATAAAGTTGTGAGTCATAATTATTTATTTATTGTTATCTGGTCTTATGCTTATAAGGGTCATTTGTTTTGATTGTAACTAGGCCTCAACTAAAGGGGTTCTATGGAGATGTGGCCATTGGAGATGGCAGAGGTAGAGGCCATCTCCTGTGGTCATCCACTAATGGCAAGGCACTCCATTCGGGAGTGATACTTAGGTAAGCGCATCTTTCACTAGTGTAAGGGCTTGGATGCATGACCTATCTCGTAACATCCACCCACAAGTATGTTAGAGGGTATAGAGCTCATTGCAACATTACGCTTCTTACTAGGGGAGCAATTAGTTTCTAACAGGACCTCTTATAGGTCTTAGATGATTGCGACCCTAGTTTGAAGCTTTTTATTATCTGACATGATCATCCAAGCATTTCCTCGATATATTCCTGATGATGGGATCGTCCTTTAGCAGGGGGGTCAAGGAACCATTGCATAAGCAACCTAGAGACCTACCACTTACACTCCTACATCTGGCACTACTACTGTCAAGGGCCGCAAATGGGCCCGTGGATAAGCTTTAGGAGGCCTAGAGCCTGTAGCAGTACGAGATTTGGCTTTTATGCCAAATAGCTTAGTAGAGTCTTGTATGATTTCACTAATGAGTTCCACGATGTCACTGCAGATCACTCAGTTCGTTTGCATGTTCTAGTCGTCCCAGACTAATTATGTGAGTTCCCCTTCCTTAGTTCCTCGTACACTAGCTATGATGCAACCTTTGTTTCAAAAAATGCTTCATTTTCTCTCTTTTTTATAGATTCCTCGTGTTCAAGCCAAGGCCATTGTTGATTTGATCATTGTCCTTAAAATGGTCATTAAATAGTAGACACAAGCTATATAGGTTAGTAATAAGAAAATGAACATAAATAATAAATGCAAAAGGGATGCATGAATGTTCATCATCAACATTTTGTGTGTTTTTTTGTCTTACTCATCCTAACACTCATGTTTCTTACAGAAGATGATTCAATGTTTAAATCGTGAGATTAGAGATAAAGATCAATGTTTGGCAAAGGCAGAGGCAAAGATTGAGACCTAACTTAGGCAGCTGTCGATAGGGGGTATGTGGTTACTGACGACGAGGTAGATTCCCAGACGATACCTTTGGGGAATAGGAAGAGCTGAGCACGAGAGGCCTCCACTTAGTTTTTTTAGGATTTTGCTCATTTTTTCATTTAGTATAGTATAATTTGATTATCATCAATATTTTGCACAATAGTATAATTTTATAGAACGATTCGAACACCCCAATTTTAAATATTTGCTTAGATGCCAAGATTCTTATTAGATATACCGAGGTGATTCTACCTTAATCTCTGTCAAATTCTGAAGCCTTTAGCTTCTCAGTACAAAAACATGATTTTGGCCTCTGATTTTGCATTTTGAGTTTTTATTGAACCATTAGCCAAACTTTTTTATACATATGTTTTTTGGAACAATTATAAATGATATTTAAGTTCAAAGTGCAAATGGGAGACTGTCAAAATTTTTCAGGAGTTAGGAGGCTATGCAACCCAAGATAAGATCTATACAAACCTACTTAATAATTGTACAGACCTACTCATGGGCTACATTAACCAACTCATAAGTTGTACAAACTTACTAAGTAGTGTACAATTATCAAACACTAAACAACCTTGTCTTCTTCTATAAATACCCATTCCAAATTTGCTTTTTACAACTGCCATTCCAGCCTCCAAACTATGTCAAGAGCATTTCTAAGGTCTCTCCTACCCTAAATCTGACTTGATCTACCATGGATAGGTCTTTAGCTTTTCTCCACCTCTCTTCTATTCGTCTTAACGCACATTTCCTACGAAAAACTTGTGATTTATGGGATTCCACTACCCATACCTTTCATTTTGGGGATGTAGAGATCTGCCCACTGTTAGAGGAGTTTGGTGTTATTCTCGATTATCGTGTCATTACTGCGGACTGGATTATGCCGACTCAACTGAATTACCCATATGTTTCAAAGATGTTAGGGTTGTTCGACATGCAATATGAGGAGGCACCCTAATACATATTAAGTAAGGAGAAAAATCTTATGGCTTATTTTCTCACTTTCTTCCCTTCTAAGGGGCCATGCTCGGGCTGCTCAGGGAGTTGATCATGGAGAGACCTTAGAAATTTACCACTTTTAAAGGGAGTTGATTAGGGAGGACCCCCACAATGATGATCTTGGGTGAGACCATTATGGGTCTAGACAGAGTAGCTCTTAGTATTGCCAATTCTTTCACAGGGAGTTTGTTGCTACTTTAGGTAAGAATTTGTCTTGCATAATTATTATTTTATTTTATTTTATTTTTTATTTTATTCACACCCTAATTTTTATCAAGAGGGCCTTTGCAGGTTTTCAATCTAGTAGATCGTTTAATTTTGCTTAGGCTGCCCTTTTGGATTTTCAACCTAATGAGCATATTATATTTCTCTTATTTTTTCTTCTCTTCTTTTTCTCTTTTTTCCTTATTTCTTTTTTCTTTTAGACGTGGTTGTAAGAGAGATTGAGACTATTAGTTGTCCCAACTATAGACGCAAGGTTTTATTACCCACATCATTCAAACTGTTGTATGTCGAGGCCAGCTACTATTAGAGCCAAATGGGCCAAATGGATGTTAAGCACATGTAAAAAGTACCATTCAGTTTAATTCTTCCTTTGACAAAACATGATAAATCATGTACCACATATTTTACATACAATGCTACTTAAACTTACATGCCACTTAAACTTACATGCCAATTAAAACTAGTAAGCACCCTTCATCAATTTAATCAAGACAAGAAGAAGTCATAGTCCAACCATTCTTCTATTGTACAATTATCATCCAAATCAAATATCACTAATCCAACATGAAAACCACAAACCTAAACATAGAAAAATTTATGGTTTGATATATTTCTATTTCTCTTAACAACCTATGTAATATTAAATATTCATTCCTTACATACACACAGACACACACACACGTGTGTGTGTGTGTGTGTATGTGTGTAGACACACACACACACACACAATGGGCATGGAAACATCTCAATGATATCATAAATAATAACTAACAACCATTGAAATAAAATTTGAAGCCCATTATTTACTTAATGACTGTGAGATATATCTCCAATGATTATTGACTCAGTAATAATGGCTACTTTGACAAGACTAATAGTTTTTCAATTGTGTTAAACCTCTATAAATCTTGGTGTCACTGTATTTGATTCTTCTCTTGCATTTGAAAATTTTATTATTTGTTATTGCACTATTTAACCCCCCATTTAGGACATTTTGAGACAATAGAATCAATGGTATATACTTTTTCACTCAAATGAATTGGAGACAGAATTTAGCAAGCAGAACCAACTTAGTGAATGAACTCTTAGAACAACCTATAAAGCCCATCAAAATCCTAAAAACAAAATATAAAGGATCATTAAGATAAAAACTTTAACACTTAGAATAACCTATAAAGCCCATCAAAATCCTAAGAACAAAATATAAAGGATCATTAAGATAAAAACTTTAACGCTTAGAACAACCTATAAAGCCCATCAAAATCCTAAGAACAAAATATAAAGAATCATTAAGATAAAAACTTTAACACTTAGATAATCCTAAGATACCTAAATGGAGAACTTGTAGGCTTGTAATCCTAACTAAAAATCTATAATAATTTCCACTAGAGCTAGATTGTGACCTCTTCTAATGACATATCAATATCATTCATCCTCAAATAAGAATAGTGAAAAATAATATCCAATACGAACCTAACAATATTTGTTCTTATTTCATATTTTGAATTCATAATACAAAATCCCTATCCTATATGTTAATTTAAGGCAATTATATTTATTTATAATTTTTATCTTTAAGGTTTTATTTTAACTTAATCAAATTTGACAACAACCTCTTAACTCATATTCTTTCCTAAATAAATGATACTTCAACAAACAAACTCCTAAATTAATAAATTATTTAACAATTTATACACTTTATCTAGACCCACATTTGTCATCCTATCAATATAAATAAAGAAAAGTATACATAAAATACATACATACATACATACATACATACATACATATATATATATATATATATATATATATATATATATTGTTAATCACATAAGTGACTAAGTATTTAATGTTATAAAAAACATTGACATGTTAATGATAATGTGGCATAACATGTCAGTCAGTGAGACTTATCTTGACACATTAATAAACATGTCATATTTTAAAAAATAAAAGCATGAAAGTACCATATGAATTTAACATTTTTTTATTTAGACACTAAGATTTTAATTTGTGTTAATATAATACTCTGTGTTACACATAATTAATCAGATGAACACTAAATCAATTAGTTTTGTTTACAATATTGATGTGTTGACTTGATGATATAATTTTGTATGCACATATTAAAGTATAATTCACTCGTTCAATAAAATAAAAATTATGAATCAAAATAATTAATTAAATTAGATCTAATAATCTATAAAATAAAATAACACAATATTCAGCTCTTCATTATTATCAAATTAACTTTTTAAAAAAATACAATTATATAAAATATACATTAAAACTAATCAATAATTATCTTAAGATATTGATATTTTCAACATGAAAAATAAAAAGGATTAACAGTTTTTACAAATACCAAATTTGAAATTTCAAACTATTTTTGTTTTATGTATAGTTTTGATAGTTAAATATTAAAATTATAGATCAAAATTCATTATTATAAGGTATAGTTTTATTTTTTTAAAGAAAATTATATATTGAAAAATTATATTTTTATAAAAATAGAACTATACTTTAAAATAATGAGTTTTAATATATAACTTTTAAAATTTTGAAAGTTAATAGAAAAACAAAAAGAACTATCAAAATTATAAATAAAATGTAAATAATTTGAAATTCAAATTTGGTATTTTGAAAAGGTTTTAATATTTTTATTTTTTATTGAAAATATTAATATAAAAGGTTTTAATATTTTTTATTTTATTGAAAATATTTTTATTTTTTATTGAAAATATTTTTTAATACAATGTTATTGATTAATTTTGACATAAATTTTATTTAATTATATTCTTAAAAAATTTAGTTTGATAATAATGATAAGGTATAATATTGTATTATTTTATTTTTATATTATTATATGTAGTTTGCTTAATTGTTTTAATTCATAACTTCTAATTTTATTAAATGAGTGAAATATCCTTTGAATATGTAATATGAAAAATTATATTATCAAGTCTGCACATCATCATCATAAATAATATTAATTGATTTAGGACTCATCTAATTAACTATGTATAATATAGGGTACTATATTGACACACAGTAGAATATCAAGGCTCAAATAAAAAAAATACTAAACTATATACTAATGTTTCATATTTTTATTTTTTTAAAATATATGACATATTAGTTGATGTATCAAGATGGATCTATTAGCTAGTTATGACACATCATCATGCCATGTCCATATTTTAGATAAAATTAAATGATTTATCACTCATGTGATTAATGGTATTTTAATACACATTAAACTTTAATATCTAAATAAATAAGTACTAAATTAGATGATAATTTTTGTACTTCTTATAAATAATTTAAATTATTTCACTTTTCCATATAGAATTGAAAATTTTCAACTATACACCTGAAACTTAAGTGTCCCAATGCAATACTTGAATTTGAGAATATTAAAATAATGTCTTCTAGAAATCTATATATGGAATTGATTAAAATTCTTAATTTTGCCCAATTTATAAATAGGATAGCTAAAACTCCTATGTTAATTCTAACATATGAATTCACCATTCAAAAAAAAAAAAAAAACTTGATATAAATATATGAAGGTTTATTGGTCAAAAAAATTTAAAACTTTGCAAGTTTTGACCATTATGTTCAATTTTTTAAATTTTGGTAAATTTAGCTAAATTTGCAAATTTCTTGGCAATTATGTTCAATTTGTAATTTTGGTCAAAATTGAATGACTTATTGTGTATTGTCGATGATTCATTGGATTGAAATTTAAATTCATTATCATCTTAATTGTCATAAATTTTAAAGTCCAATCTAATGTATCATCCACATCATGTAACAAGTCATTGAATTTTGACTAAAACTATAAATTGAACATAATTGTCAAGAAATTTGTAAATTTGGATAAATTTACCTAAATTTAAAGGATTGAACATAATGATTAACATGCGTAAAGATTTATTTATTTATTTGTTATTAATAGGTCATCTACGAATCCAAATCTATTGGAGATTTTATATATTTCCTTATTTAACTACATCTAATTAAAAAAATAATAATGATTTACTACCTAAATTTATTTTGGAAGCTTTTTTGAGGAGATTTCATCCATGAAATTAATCATAAAAAAACAACACTAAGATTTCAACTTATTGACTTGAGAATTTTATTTAGATTCTTCCAAAAGTAATGATGGAAATAAAAAAAGATCTAAGGTTAAACTAGATTGAATGATAAATTCCTTTATTTTTCTAATTTTCCCCCTCTATTTTATGTATTTTGTCGCTCTAACTCTTTTTGCAAGTGTCATTTTCTTTTTTTATGGGTTCACCAATTATAATTTACTCTTTTCTCTTTTAGACCTTTATTTTCACTTCTTTCTTTCCTTTCTTCATTTTTTTTACTAGGTTTCTTGACCATTTAACCTATTTAGGAGATATAATAAGTCTATAAATTTCCTAACTCTTCCCTTCTCTCTCTCTCTCTCTCTCTCTCTCTCTCTCTCTCTCTCTCTATATATATATATATATATATATATATATATATATATATATATATATATATATATATATATATACACACTTTCTGACTTGCCCAAACAAAATAAAAAAAATGAGTTTCTTACTTTTTGACTTTGTCTCCATTCTTTATGTTTGTTACATATATAAAACATATTTTATTTATTTATAGATCCCTCATCATTTCAAATATATTATTATTTTCTTTTTTTTTTGTTTTTTTTACTTCGCACTAGGGGGTTATAGTAAAAGTTTGAGTGTAGACTTCTTTTGTGCATTCATTTTATTTGTTGTCCCTTTAAAAACTTAGGTACTTTCTTGCTACATCCTTGCAAGAGTATTTTGGTTAGTGTTTAGCCTGAAAGTACAATAAAAATGTTGGTCTTTTAAGCTTTCTAAAAAGAAGAGAGTCGAAGGTTTCTTTTACGCTTGTAAAAAAGGAGTTATTCTTACACTTATGAAATGAAGGTTATTCTTATGTTTGAAAAAAGTAGAGCAAAGCGCTGAATGAATATTTAGGGAAAGCATTAGGCATATTGTTGAATCTTTACAAAATTCTTATATCTTTCCTTATTTTCTTCTACTTCTTATCATTGTTAAGAGAATGATTTTAATACCGATTGTATTTTGATGCAACTGGAAGTCAAAGCTTTAAAATAACTCACAGAAGTTTCAAGCTTCCAAATTTTTAGAAGTATCTATTCACTTCCTCCTCTTAGGTTGTCATACTTATCACCTAGATCAACAGGTCTGTTTCATGAATTGTTTAATACCATTTCTAGCGGGAATCTTCAAACAAATATAATAGAATATGTGTCATATATAAGCAGTCACCTAATGAAGATGTTGTATGCAATACTAACAATGGCTACCATGAATACGGTTGAGAATATTGTTGTTTCTTCCTTATACCTTAACTCAATGTTAGCTTTGTTGAGCCCTTAACTAGTGTCTAATTGCCATCTAAACCTATAAAAAGTGTTAGCATAATTTATAGATCATTTACATTTTACCTAATACTCGATAGGCTTCTAAGATGATAAGGCCAAGGGTGATCGAGCTTGTAATGTCTATTAGTATTCACTTGACCAAGTATATCTCGACCATTCTGTCAACCACTAGGGCATTTTATGCTCTATCATTCTTGTCAAATGTGACCTAACTAAATGATTGCCTAGATTTGAAATTTGTAGTGTAGATGATCTTTATGTATTTCTTTTTTTCTTTTTTTTTTTATGGTGCTTTTCCTGTAGATGGTTCCTTTTATAATGACATTAATTATACTAATTAACTCATCTTTGTTAGCTTTTTGTTATTTTTTCCAAGTATTATTGTCTTTTAGTTTGTATAGTTTCCTTGTGAAGCCATTCAAGATCTTTGCTTTTTATTGCATCTATTAATTATATGCACTCTTTTGTGTTTTGGCCATTATCTTTATAAACTTACAATTCCTTTTCTTGCCCTTATTAAGATTGATTGCTCACACATATAGGGTGGCCATTTGATATCCTTTCTCTTACATCTAATATATATACGTATCTCTTTCTTTGGCCATTTAGAAGGGTGAATGTTGTTCGATTATTATAACATTTACTCTAATTATTATGAGGTCTAGACTAATATTTTTATCCTTTATTTACTTTGTGTTTGGTCTTATAACCTATTTATTTGCCTAGATGGCTTCTAGATCTCTATGACTACTAAAATTTGTCCAACCTCATGTAGAGTTAGTCCTTGCCAATGAGTTCCTCATAACTATTAAGAGGTTCTAAATGTAAATAGTTGAACATCTCATTAATTTATAATTCCTATTCAATAATATTAATGAACACTTGTGCGTTCAAGTGGTTAACTTGTGTTACAGTTTGGTTGAACCATTCTACATACCATCTTAGGGAATCACCCTCTTGACTAGGAACTTCATGCAAGTTCGTGGACATCTTATTTGTGGGGATTCATGTCATAGATATGGCTCTAAATATTGAGACTAAATGTTTGAAACTTTTGATGAACTTTCTTCAAGACTTTGTGTTACTCCTTGTAGTATTACTAAAAAGGCTTTAAAGGAACTAATTAAGAATTTTTTTGAAGGCTAATGGTATCTTTGAATATTAATAGAAGTGTCCTTAGATCTAATTTTTCCCAATTTGCTTTAATGTTAAATTTAGGTGGTAAGACTTACTTTAATACACTTAGTGCTAATGGGCTTTGGTATGTCATGCTGAAATTCTTATTATTTTGCTCCTCATGCTATAATCGTGCCTTAGTTTCTTTGATATATTTGTTTATCTTTGCTTTCCCAATTAATTTATTGTCTTTATATGCTATTATCCAGCCTCTTTTTATATCTTATTTGATCACTCAATCTTATATGGTATGTTGCTTGCCTATTTTCTATAAGGATAACCTCTACTTTACCTTTTTCCTTTTGTTGTCGGTTCAATTTGTGATTTTACTTCTTAAGCAATGTAATTGTGTTCTACGATATGATACCTACAAAAGAGGACATTACACTTTTCAGTTAACTAATCATGCTCATTTTGAATTCATTCATTATGCATGAAAAAAAGTTAGCAAATCAGGCTTATTCTAAGGTAGAATCTAAGTTGAAATGGATTGATGTTGAATCATTTATCACTAGGTGCATCCTTTAGAGGTTATGGCAGCCTCAGTGCCTGTGTTTAGTGTTTGCCCATTATTTTCTCTTAGTGGCATTAATAAAAGGATTACAGGGTTAATATGGCTTGGCCTAACTTCTTCCACTGTAAGGATGACAATCATGCTGGGTAAACTAAGGTTCCAGAACATAACGTCCATAGTTGTGCAATTAAGAGATGAAGACAATGGTTGTAGTGATTTGTGTATAGAAAAACTTTTCAGATTATTGTTTCCATAAAAATCTCTTGTTGATTATTGATGTCGTCCTTTAATTCCTTTTAACGGGTTCAATTCTGTCTATTGATTAAGCTTGGTCATGCCTATGACATGGGTTGAATATTATCATTACCATTTTCAGGGATGGTTTAGGTGTTAAAAAGAAAGAAATTTTAAAGAAATAGAGATGAAGCATATTGTTGACGAAAGTGATGATGATGACTAAGGCTCTATGTGATTAACTATATTTTATAAATTGCTTTTAAAAATTTTTAAGTAGGGGTGTGTATGGGACATAGGAATATCAAATTGAAATGAAAACTGAATTGAAAAAATTGATTGTGGAAAATACGTGAAATCACATAACTATATTTTATGAATTGCTTTTATAAATTTTTAAGCAAGAGTGTGCGCAAGACTTGGGAATATCGAATTGAAACAAAATCGAATTGAAAAAATTGATTGTGGAAAATGTTCGAAAGAATTCAAATTTTTCTATCCAATATTGTCTCAGAACAAAAAAGTGAGATAATTTTAGGCAACACCTATATCTGCACTAAAAATCATACTGTTTTATGTTGATTAGTTATTATTTTATCCTCCCCCCCCCTCTCACACACACACACATATACTATATATATATGTTTATATTTTAGAATAGATATAATACAAAATTGATATATTACAGTTTTATAGGTTTGTTTTTTACATTATTAGGTACTTGGTTTTAAATTTTAGATTATAAATAGATATTAGATGAATTATAGTTATTTATTATTTATATTTAAAAATTAAAAAATCACCAGTTTTCAAAAATGTCTTGTGTCATTTTATCTATTCCAATTTGTCTCATGTCTTGTATTGGTTTTGTTGAACTAGGATAATCAATCCTAGGTTTAGAACCTCTTTTGATCTTGACAAAGTAGATTGATCATCACTAATATTTCAAATAAGTGTTGTTGTTGCAGAATTGAATCAATCCCTCAAGAAGAAATGAAGAAGTTGAT
>CATIWR010331238.1:0-19578 GCA_949677035.1 Omphalea diandra | reverse complement strand
GGGGTTGAATTGGTGTATAAAATATCAAAAAAACAAAGAAAAGGGAACAATAAAAAGTATAATGGAGATAATTGATTTATAGTGGTTCAGGTAAAATTGACCCTACGTCCACTCCCCAATTAACCAATTGGGTATTTTACTATCTCAAGGTATTTTCAAGTTTACACCCAACTTGCACAACTTGTGTTTTGATGGCTCACACACAACCTTACAACAATGTGTTTTTTGGCTAACACACAACCTCACTTAAGTGTTTCACTAGGCTCACACTTAAACCTTTCTTAGAGTGTTTTAGCAGGCTAACACTACAACCTTACAACTTGGTGTTTAATGTTCACACCTAACAATTACAATTTCATAAAGAAAAATGAAAGAAATGAGTAGCAAAGATTGAGAGCTTTAATCACTTGTAATAAATTCCTTAGTCACCTTATTTATGGCTATTTGGTGGAGTATTTATACCCAAACTTCACTAAACAAACGTTGTAGATCATAGCTCATCAAATCTTTGAGACATGTTAGGCAGATTATGCATTAAATGCTTGTCAGGATGAAATTGCGGTTGTTACTGCTCCTTCGTGGTCGCGATTTATATTGTATAGGATGCGACTATGAATGCAAATTCCTCTGCTAAAAGTGTTCATCTTCTTTTTTTGGGTTCGCGGTCGCTATCAATAAGTGCCCATCACGATTTTTGACTTCCAACGGTTACTTGGGACACTTGTCAAGCTGTGATGGTGAACTTGATCCTTATCTTGGAGTTTTTGAAAGTCATGATAGTAACTCTGGCGCGACACAGACCGTGAATTCCACTGTCACAATTAGGCTCCTTCTTTTGCATGGGTTGCGGCCAGAATGGCTTCGTGATTTTGTCTACCTGATTTTCAGCATGTCTTAACATGAGTCACAGTTGCGAATCTTATATTGTGGTCGCGATTTACATGTTACTTTGGAGTTTAACAACTCCTTCCATCTCTTCTTGAGAGATTTATCTATTTATGCAAAATCAACACTTATTTGAAATATTAGCGATCATCAATCTTCTTTGTCAAGATCAAAAGATGTTCTAGACTTAGGATTAACCATCCTAGTCCAACAGTATGTCCCTATGGAACCTATCCCTGCTCTGATACCAAAAAATTTAACCACCATTTCATTTACAAATCATAGCATTCATGTCAAAAAATACATATGCATAAAGGTTTATTCATCATGCATACACAATCCAACATGTATTTAATGTACATATATGTTAAATAATGTTTAAGGCTAGTGACCATAAACTAGTTCCTATCTAGATATATGTACAATACATAAGGAGAGAGAGATTTGGAATTTGGCTGACGACCTATGGTCTATGTGTCTCTATGCAAAATACTATGCACCAAAATATCCAAACCCTATGCTACAATATCTGAAAATCATAATTGCAATTTGGTGAGTTGCGACTCAACGAATAAAAATAATAATAAGATTCTTAAGGCATAATCAATAATCAAATATCATCAATATACATTAAAAGTATAACAGTTGACTGTGCAAGTGCGAATGCAATATATTGATTTTTGTCGTGACCTTGTAAGGCAAACACTACTCCTGGGAATTCATGTGATTCAAGTGATATTTGATTTTGCTGGCCAACATATAACAAGTGAATCATTTGATCAATAACATGTGCCAATATGACATATTGATCCCTTTCCTAAGTGATTTGCAAGTGTTTGACAAGCCAGTCACAACATCATTTTAGTTCCATATGCAAGTGTTCATTTACAATGTATACCAAGTAATCACTAAGAGCATATAATTCTCACTTGACTTGCATTCACATGTAAAGTATAACAATTAAATCAGATATACATGTCATAGAACATAATCTTATCATAAAATTATCACACATACACATTAGAATCTAATTATGATTTTTACTGACCTTTTGATGTGACCAACCTTTATGGTAGGTTTGGTTCTCTCACTAAGGCTTATTAAATTACTGAGAACTTAACGTATGATACATACATGGTTATAAGTATGTCAAAATGATTGTGAATGCTTTGTATGCAACTATGGCAATATCCATGCAAATGGACACAGTGGTTATGCATATTTTCCATATATGGCAGTCTGACCTTGCTATAGTCTCACAACAACAACTCCAGATATACTTATTTAAATGGGTTGATTATTTTTTAAAAAATAAACTATACTTATAATGATACATCATATTCAAATTTCAGGTCAATATAAGACATAGAAAATGTGGTGAATTTTTTAATTTTGCCCTATTTCAATGTAATCTAAATCTAATTAGGTTTTACATTATTGGGTATATCTCAAATTATACAATTACAATTCAAAAAATAAACTACCATGAGTTACAAAACACATAAAGAAACATTTCTTATGTTTTACTCATTTTCTAGTTCAGTTTATAAAGTCACCAAAACAAAATGAACAATCTCAGAGTGAGTAGGTTTTCAGCATGTTGACAATGAGTCAAAATGAAGGGGTTAATATCTCAACAACCATGTTAAATTTGGAAAAAATATTTTACAAGCATGTATATCATATATAAATATATAACCTTCAAGTTTGGAACACTATCAAATTCTGAATTTATGGCCGTCAATTTTTTTAAAAACACAATTGAAAGAGAAATGAAGTTTCAACGAGTTTTGGGTCAGTCACAATCAATGAGCCATATCTCTTTCCACACAACAAATCAATCAAAACTTATTTGCATATATTTATATGGGATATAACTCTACAAATTTCATGTTTTGAACTTTGTCTAAATCAACACATAAGGTCATCAAAATATAAGAAAACTTAAAGACTGAGGTTGTTTTGGTTGGTTGAGAACCAACCCTAATAAAGTAGTGATATCTCCTCACAAACACTAAATTAAGCAAAATTGTTTTACATGCATTTAGATGAGGAATAAAGCTAGAACTTTCATATTTTGTACTTTCCCTAATTCCTCTTATAGGGTTATGAAATCATAGGTAAAAATTTATGCCCTAACAATAAAACCAACACAACCAGCTCTATTTCTTTAAGCTTGAACCTCTATACATGAGTTCTACCTTAAATTACTCCATAATTCTTAGTAACCATTTATGATTAACATGTCATAAGGGACTAATTTCATGTGGGAAGAAGATAAATTAATTTACCTATTTTCCCAGAACTTGAAAAGTTTAGTATCCCTTCCTATACAATTCACTCTTCTCCTAATCGTTCTGCTTCCTCTTCTTCTTCCTTTCTTTCTTTCTTCCTTAGCTCTTTCTTTCTTTTGCTGCCCCTTAAGTTTTTCCTTTCTATTCTACTACTAAAGAATGAAAAATTCAATTTGTAAACCAATTATAACAATACAAAATCATGGTGTCTCAATTCCATTAGTTGGAGGTTCACTTTTCCTCTTTTAGACCGTCTTCTTCACTCTTTCATCACCTCCATCCATCTCCTAATCCTTATATGCTCCTTATACTTTATAATAAGCTCTAAAACACCATTATTTATGATGCTATAACATGCCCACAATATAAGATAATTTTTCATGCAAATATATAAACATTACATATATGTTCAAGTGTCCCAAATGCAATGGTGCAAGTGTCACCGTTGTGCTTATCTAATTCACATAACTAAATGATCATTTATCCAATGTTTATGTTTATGTGGGATTGTAAATCATATATGTAATGAATATGTTCATGTAAAAATGCCAATAAATGTGGATAGGGATGTTACATGAACTGAATAAGACAATGGAAATACCTATAAATGAGCTACACTGCTTCTTGATTTCTTGCTCAAAGCATAAACAACCACATTTGCCTTCCCTTAGTGATACTCAATGGTGCAATCATAATATTTTAGTAGTTCTAACCATCATCTTTGTCTCAAGTTTAGTTCTTCTTAGCTCATCAAATACTTAAAGCTCTTATGATTTGTAAATATCTAAAAACTTTATTCATGCTAGTAATTTTTCCATATTTTCAAAGCAAACACAATGACAACAAGTTCTAGGTCATGTACTGGGTAAGATAATTCATAAGGCTTCATTTGTCTGGATGTATATGTAATTACCCTATCATGTTGCATTAAAAATATGTCCCAAACTTTGATGAAAGGCATCACTATAAACTAGAAATCCTTCATTACCTATAGCAATGGCTAACACTTAAGCAGACATCAATCTAGTTTTTAATTCATCAAAACTCTATTGACATCATTTAGACCATTTAAATACTATATTTTTTTGAAGTAACTTAGTCAAAAGAGTAGCTATAAATGAAAACCCTCAGCAAACTATTGATAATATGCAACTAGTCCTAAAAAACTTTAGACTTTGACAACACTCTTTAGGGTTTCCCATTTTACTATTGCTTCAATTTTATTTGGATCCACCTCTATGCCCTTTTGATAAATTACAAGTCTTAAAAATAGTACATGGGCAATCTAGAACTCGCACTTGCTTAATTTAGCAAATAATTATTTTTCTTTCAAAATTTGCAACATAATCTTCAAATGTTGTTCATGCTCATTGAATACACTAGTATGCCATTAATGAACACAATCACAAATTTATCTAAGGCTAAAACACTTTATTCATATGAGCCATAAATGTAGTTGGTGCATTAGTCAAACCAAATGGCATAACCAAAAATTCATAATGTCGATACCTAGTTTGAAAAGTAGTCTTTGGTATAGTTGGGTTTGAAATATTGAGTTGTTAATATCCTGATTTCAAGTTAATTTTAGAAAACACCTGTGCTCCTTGTAACTGGTTAAACAAATCATCTATCATTGGTAATGAATATTTATTCTTCATAGTAACCTGATTCAACGGTTTATAAAAAATACACAGCCTCATTATCTCATCTTTATTTTTAACAAATAACATTAGAGTACCCAAGATGACACACTAGTTTTAATGAATCCCTTTTAAAGTAGTTCTTACAATTGGGTTTTTAATTCTCTTAACTTAGCCAGAGCCATCCTATAAGGTGGAATGGATATCGTTATTATTCCTGGGACTAACTCCATTGTGAATTCTATCTCTCTATTCGTTGGTAAACTAGGTAAGTTAGCTAGAAACACATATGGAAACTCATTTACCACTGGAATATTCTCAAGTAATTCATTTATGAACCTTATGTCTACCATATGTGCCAAATAAGCCTCACAACCACTTTTAATCATGCAAAAAGCCTTAATAGTAGAAACTAGACATGCAGGTACAATTTGTCTTTCCCCTTGAAACACAACCCTTATATGATTTGTAGATTTCAGAACAAATTCCTTAGTAAAACAATTTACTGTTGCATGATATATAGACAACCAGTCCATACTTAGTACACATCAAATTCACGAAGTCGCAACAGTGCTAGATCAACATTCAACTCAATGTCATCAATGTGAATCACAAAATTACGACATACCTTATCAACAATCATCACATCTCTTAAAGGAGTACTGACACATAGATTAAAATCTAAAGGTTGATGCTTACTACATAATTATGATGCCATGTTTAATGAAATGAATGAATGTGTGAAGCTAATATCAATTAATACATCAACTTATAAATCATGGAGAAAAGGTTAACTAATGATAACTTATAGAGCAACAACAACTTCTTACCTAGTCATGGTAAATACCTTAGCCTATGTCAGGGGTCTAGAACTCTAAACTTCTGATCTGCTTATACCTTAGCCAGCTGTGGTTATTTTACCTATGCCCCTACTAAATGATATTCCAGCTCCACTTACTTTTTAAACTTCAAATATGGACTCTGATGTAGCTCTGCCTCTGCCTCTTCCTCTATCTGACATTCTGGATCTTTTAGAACAATCTCTAAGCATATGATCAAAAGACCCATAACAACAGAACTGCTAATTAGTTTTCTACACTTACCCATATACTACCTACCACAATGTACATATGAAGGTCATTGTTGCATAATTTGGCCTTAACCTTTGCCCGTATATGATGAAACTCTTAATCCCATGTCTCTATAGCTAAAGTAACCACCCCTAGCACTAGACTGTGATCAAATATAATCTCCATGTTTGCCTTTATTTTCGTTAAAATCTCTCATAAACTTAATAGGCCTCCTTTTTACTAGTTGCTATGTTATTACTTTTTCAAATCTTTCTACCTTAATTATAATAGCTTTTAGCATCGTATAACTTTCAAGATCTATAGTTATGATCTTACTTTTGATCTCATATCTCAATCCCTCTTTAATCTTTCGATATTTGTCTTTGTCAGTGGTCACCAAGAAGGATGCATAATGAGATAATTGATTAAATTTTACCTCCAACTCGATTATAGTCATCTTCCCCTACTTTAGATTTGGAAATTCCCTATTTTTGTCATATTTGTATACTTTTGGCATGTAACTATTATTGAACTCATGAAGAAAATCATCACATGTAAGTAATTGAGGTTAGACGTCAGTCCCTAGAACGGTTTCCCACTAATCATATGCATTCTCATATAATAACGACACTGCATAATCAAACTTTTCTTCTGGTGTGCATTTCGTTAAATTCAAAACTCTTTGTGTTTTTTTAGCCATGTCTCTGCAACTGATAGGTATGTGGTACCATTGAAGTCAACTATACCCTATTTTCTTAATTTGTCATAGCTTATTTCTTTTATATTTTTTAGACCTTTCACTATTGGTTCACTAATTATATGTTGTGGCTACCCATGAGATATTTGTTGTGCATGAGAATGTGTAGGAGATCTAACTCTGTCAACAAGTTGATCTCTTAATGGTTGGCATGATGGTTCTTTGGAATACAAATCGATTGACCCATCTCTTCTTGGTGAGTCATGGGTACAACCATGACAACCCTCTGCTAATGCCCAATAGACATATAAAACTATACCATAAGACAACATTTAATAGTGCCAAATTCATGTCATATTCATATGTATGTTCATATGGAACCTATCCCGGCTCTAATACCAAAAACTGTAATTACCATTTTCATTTACAAATCATGGCATTGATGTCCAAAAATGTATATGCATAAAAGTTTATTCTTTATACATACTCAATCCAACAAGTACTTAATATACATATATGTTAACTAATGTTAAAGGCTAGTGACCATAAACTGGTTCCTATTTAGATATATGTACATGACATAAAGACAAAGAGATATGGAATTTAGCTAATGACCTGTGGTCCATGTGTCTTTATGCAAAACTCCACCAAAGTATCCAAAACCTATGTTTCAGTATATGAAAAACAAAATTGCAATTTAGTGAGTCACAACTTAATGAATAAAAATAATAATCAGATTCCTATAGGACAACCAATAGTCAAATATCATCAGGATCCAGTACAAGTATAAGAATTAACTTTGCAAATGCAAATGCAATAGATTGATTTTGTCGTGACCTTATAAGGCAAACACTGCTCTTGGGAATTCACGTGATTCAAGTGACATTTGATTTTGTTGGCTAGCATATAACAAGTGAATCATTTGATTAATAACATGTGCTAATAAGACACATTAGTCCCCCCCTTTTTTTCTAAGGGATTTGCAAGTGCTTGACAAGCAGGTCACAAAATCCTTTTAGTTTCATATGCAAGTGTTCATTCACAATGGTATTCCAAGTAATCATTAAGATCATATACTTCTCACTGGACTTGTAATCAAATGTAAAATGTTATAATTCAGTCACATATACATGTAATAAAACATAACCATATCATAAAAATTATCACACATACACATTAGAATCTAATTATGGCTTCTACTCACCTTTTAATGTGACCAACCTTTATTGTAGGTTTGGTTCTCTCTCTAGGGCTTCCTTAAGTGTTGAGATCCTAACATTTGATACATACATGGTTATAAGCATGTCAAAATTATTAGGAATGTCTTGTATGCAACCATGGCATGTTCCATGCAAATGGACCTAGTGTTTATGTATATTTTCCTTATATGGCAGCCTGACAATGCTACGCTTTCATCGTACTAACTATAGATATACTTATCAAAATGAATTGATTCTTATTTTCAAATAAATTAGACACATAATGATACAATATAGTCAGAATTTTGATTAATATAAGACAGAAAATGTGGTGAATTTTTGAATTTCGCCTTATCTCAATGTCATCTCAGTCTGAGTAAGTCCTACAGTCTTAGGTATATCTCAAATTTTACAAATCCAATAGCAAAATTGATTTACTAGAAGTTACAAAACACATAAAGGAATATTTTTAATGATTTTACTCATTGTATAATTCAGTCTATAAAGTCACCAAAACAAATGACCAATCTCAAGGTGAGCAGGTTTTCAATATGTTGACAATCAGTTGTGATGAAGGGGCAATATCTCATCAACCAAACTAAATTTGGCAAAACTATTTTACATGCCTATAGATTAGACATAAATATACAAGTTTCACATTTGGCATATCATCAAATTATGATTCTATGGCCATCAAATTCTAAGAATATAGAATTAAAAGACTGATGAGGTTTCATTGGGTTCAGGGTTAGTCACAATTAATGAGTCATATCTCTTACCACATAATAAATTAAGCAAAATTGATTTGCAATTATTTAGATTGGATATAATCCTATAAATTTTATGTTTTGAACTTTGTCTAAATCAGCACATAAGATCATCAAAATATATGAAAACAGCCAGACTAAGGAGATTTTGATTGGTTATGAATCAACCCTAATGAAGAAGCCATATCTCCTCACACACACCAATTAAGCAAAATGTTTTATATGCATTTAGATTGGGTATAAACCTATAGCTTTCACAATTTACACTTTCCCTAATTCCTATTATAGGGTTATGACATTGTGGGTACAAAATCTGATTTAGCAACAAAACCAACATAATTAGCTCTTGTTTCTTTTGAGCTTTAACCTCTATAAATGAGCTCTACCTCAAATCACTCCATAATTCTTCCTAATCATGCATGTTTAACATGTTATGAAAAAGGAATTTCATGTGGGAAAAAGATAAAATCACTTACCTCTTTTTCCAAAAGTAGAAAAACTTAGGATTTCCTCCATTCTAGCTCACTCATCTCCATCTCCATCTCCTTACTCTTCTTATTCTTATTCTTCCTCCTTTCTACCTTTCTTTATTTCTATTTTTTGCACTCCCTCAACTTTTAACTCTCTAATCTGATCATAAAAGATGAAAATTTTAAATTGTATACTTACCATAATAACACAAAATCAGGGTGTCTCACTGCCATTGGTTAGAAGTTTAATATTCCTCTTTTAGTCCCTCTTCTTCACTCCTTCATCACCTCCACCCATATTCTGACCCCTATATGCTCCTTATACTTTTAAATAAGCTATAAAACACCATTATTTATGATACTATAACATGCACACAACAGAAGGTAATTTGCCATGCAACTATACCAACATACATATACGTTTAAGTGTCCTAAATGCAATGGTGCAAGTGTCATCGCCATGCTTATGAAATTCACATATCTAAATGATCATTTATCCAATGCATATTTTCACGTGGGATTACAAATCATTTATGCAATGAATATGTTCACATGAGAATGCCAATGAATAAAGATAAGAATGTTACATTAGATGATGTAGATGATGAGCTCTTATAAGCTCTTACCTTCAAATGTGAATATAAGTAAAAAATGAAAACTTATAAAAAGAAATGCTCAAAATTGGAAAATGAGTTGAACTCATTAAATGAGTTTATAAGTGAATTGAGGACTTCAAATGAATAACTTAAAATATCTATAGAAAGTCTTACTAAGTCTTTATCTTGTCTAAGCTCCTTAAGAAAAAAAAATGATACATTAAAAGAAGACATAATTGAGCTTACAAATTCCATTTTTAAGTTTTGCAATAGGAAAGAAGTTTTAGATACATTAATTGTATATTAAAGACCACCGCTGGTAAGACATCATCTTGGCTTCAATGGAGCCTCCTCATCATCTACTCCTCCTCTCACCACTTTCATTAGAGCTTCAATACCTCAAACATCTAGTATTGACGTAGTTGGGAGGAAGAGTGCTCAATGCACTAAGCCACCAATGCCTAAAGGAAAGGAAAAGGCACATCAAGGCTCAAAGCCTAAGCCTCAAAAGGCTAATTATGCATTCATCTACACAAAGAAATATGTTCACCCTAACACATAAAAAATTTTCTTATACTCTTAATCATTCATGCACATGCTCACACTCACATCATCATAGTATGAGAAAGACCCCTACTCATACCAAAGCTATGTATAGGAGAAAAACTCCCAAGTCTAAACTTCAATGTCATTATTGGATGAAGTTTCATCACATAAACATCTTTTGTTATATTAGGAAGGCTCGCCTTAAATTGGAGAACCCTTTAAGGCCTAATCCTTAAGAACCCAAGTATGCTTGGGTACCTAAACAAAAGTGATTTGTTTATATTGTGTTGGATTGTATAGCAGCCACTAATGAAGACAATGATTAGTATGTGGATAGTGGAATCTTAAAGCATATGACGGGCAAAAAAAGCTATTCATAGCCATAAAGGAGAAAAAGGTGGCAATGTCACTTTTGGGAATAATGCCGATGGTAAGGTAATTGGCATTGGAATAATTGGTAAGAATGGTTGTTCACTTATTGATAATGTTCTTCTAGTAGATGGTTTACAATATATTTTGCTTAGTGTAAGTCAATTATGTGATAAAGGTAACAAAGTCACCTTTGACCCTAAGGAATGTCGGGTTACCACTTTGGTGGATAAAAGAGTAATCTTCAAGGGTGAAAGGAGGGGTAATACCTACTTAATTAACTTAGACAAATTGTTTAACCAATCTTTCAAGTGTCTTGTGTCCCTTAACAATAAGGCTTGACTTTGGCATAGAAGACTTAGTCATGCTAGCATAAAGCTCCTACAAAGCCTATCTAAATGAGAGCTAGTGGAAGGTCTTCCCAAGCTAAAATTCTTAAAGGACAAGACATGTGGACCATGCCAAATGGGGAAGTAACATTTATCTTCATTCAAAACAAATAATGTTGGAAGTACATCTAGACCTCTTCAACTTATTCATATGGACTTAGTTGGACCTACTAAGAGTACTAGTTTAGGTGGAAAGTATTATGCATTTGTCCTAGTTGATGATTACTTTATGTTTACTTGGGTATCCTTTATATATGAAAATAATGACACTTTTTTATGCTTTTAAAATTTTTGCAAAAAGAGTTCAAAATGGAAAAGGTTACTTCATTTCTTCTATAAGGAGTGACCATGGAAATGAATTTTAAAATGAATCTTTTGAAACTTATTGTTAAGAAAAGGAGATTTCTCATAACTTTTCAACTTGTAGGACACCAAAATGAAATGGTGTTGTAGAGAGAAAAAAACATAACACTAGTAGAGATTGCTAGAACCACGCTCAATGAGTACTCCTTGCCTAATTACTTTTAGGCTGAAGCCATCAATACTTCTTATTATATTGCTAATAGTGTTTTCAAAAGACTCATTCTCAATAAAACCTCTTATGAGCTTTATAACGGTAGGTACCCTAAGTTATAATACAAAAGAGTATTTGGGTGCAACTGCTACATCTTAAATATTAGGGACAACCTTGGAAAATGTGATTCTAAGACAAATGAAGGTATTTTTTTGGGTTATTCCACCTCTAGTAAAGTTTATAGGGTATTCAATAAAAGTACTATGGTTATTAAGGAGTCAATGAACATCGTGTTTGATGAATCTAGTAAACTTGATATTGGGAAAGGTTCTCTTATTGACAGTCTTGCAGGTAAGTTTGAGAAAATGGAGTTAGAGTCAACTTTAAAAGAAATGGTTATAAACCTTGGTAAAAATAAGTCATCATAGGAAAAAAAGGAATGCCAACCACTATAAGTAGAAATTTTAGCTCAAGATCTTCCCAAGGATTATAGATTCTCCAAACATCACATAAACGATCTAATTATTAGTGATACATCCAATTAAATAAGTATTAGATCTCAACTTCAAGCTTTAGACAAAAATCTTGCATTTGTTTCTCAATTTGAGCCAAAATCAATTAATGAGACTCTTAATGATAAAAGTTGGGTGATTACCATGCAAGAGAAACTCAACCAATTTGAGAGAAACAAAGTATGAGAACTTGTTCCTAAGCCTAAGGAACGCCCTATTTTAGGATGTAAGTGGATGTTTAGGAATAAGTTAGATGAGCAAGGTTTCATTATAAGAAACGAGGCTAGATTGGTTGCAAAAAGGTATAACCAAGAGAAAGGCATTGATTATCATGAAACCTATGCCTTCATAGCAATTTTAGAGGCCATTAAGATTCTCTTAGCTTATGTATGTCACATGAACTTTAAACTTGTTCAATTGGTTGTTAAAAGTTCATTTTTAAATGATCTCATTGAGGAGGAAGTTTATGTTGAACAACCTTTGGGTTTTAAATCTCACATTTTTCTAAATAATGTTTATAAATTAACTAAAGCCTTATATAGTTTGAAACAAGCTCCGAGAACTTGGTACGAAAGGCTTAGCTTATTTCTTTTATAAAATGAATTTGAGAAAAGGAAGGTTGATACTACTTTATTTGTCAAAAAGCACAATAAGCACATACTCATTATACAAATATATGTTGATGATATTATATTTGGTGCTACTAATGAGTCTCTTTGGAAGGATTTTGCCAAGTGTATGACTAAGGAATTTGAGATGAGCATGATGGGAGAGCTAAAGTTCTTCCTAACCAAATAGGGAATCTTCATCAACCAAGCTATGTACATAAAGGATCAATTCAAGAAATTTGGCATGGATTGATGCAAAGTAACAAATACACTAATGAGTGCTACCATCGAACAAGACAAAGATGAATCGGGTAAGTCAGTTGATGAAAAGAGGTATAGAGGTATGATTGATTCTTTTCTCTATCCTATTGCCTCTAGAACCGACATCATGTTTAGTGTATGTATGTGTGCAAGGTTTCAATCATGCCCTAAGGAATCACGTCTTAATATTGTTAAAAGGACTCTTAAATATTTACATGGCACATTGCACTTAGGTTTATGGTGTCCTAGGAATTCATCTTTTGGTCTTTTAGGTTATTTAGATGTAGATTATGTTGGTAGCTTATTAGATAAAAAAAACACTTATGAAACTTTTCAATTTATAAGAGAATGTTTAGTTTCTTATTTCAGTAAGAAATAATTTTCAGTTGTTTTATCCACTGCTAAAGCAAAATATGTAGCGACAGGTTATTATTGCACCCAAGTTCTTTGAATGAAATAATAACTAAAGGATTGTAGCAAAGTTATTGATCACATTCCCATCAAATGTGATAACACAAGTGTAATAAATATTTCAAAGAATCCCATCAAACACTCTAGGAGAAAACACATTGACATTAGGCATCACTTCCTTAGAGATCATGTCAAAAATGGTAATGTGGTGTTGGAGTTTATTGACACTAATCATCAACTTACATATATTTTCATTAAACCCCTTAATGAATAAAGGATGAACTTCATTAAGAGGAAGTTAGGAATGCTTGATCGAAGCTCACCATGGTGAAAATTATATATTACTACATATTCTTTCTTGAGTTTGTTGATTTTAGTGATTGAATAATGTGTTTGTATATATGTATTTTAATTACTTTAGAGGATTTAATTTCATATGTAAATGTGCTTCTCTATGCTAATTTGCTTTAATTAATAATCATTACATTAATTAGATCACATCTATAAATGCCATTTTTTTCTTTCATTTGCTTTGTAATTTGCAGTCATAATTTAAAACACTATTTGACTTTGTTTCACATCTCTAATTCACTATCGTGATTTTAAATCTCCACCGTAAATTTTTTTCAAAATTGTAAAGTTTTGAACATTGATTCCTTCAGTTTCCATCGAATTCTTAACTGTTACTCATAAATTTTGTAATTAGTGGCCGCAACTTAAGGTTCGCAAGCGCGAATTAGAGTAATTGTCAAACATTAATTGATTTGACTACCAACTGATGGTATTCCCTTATTTTATTGCAAATTTTACCATTTATTACCATTTTTCATTAGATTTTTTACCTATTTAAACCATTCCAACACCCCTTCATTTCACCTTTACCTTTTATCTTCATCTATCTCTAATTTATTCTTTCAAACCTATTACTTTCTCTTAACTTCTATCGTGGCACCCAAGAAGCTTTCTATAGCAGAAAAAGGCAAGGTCATAGCCCAACCTTCTAGCCCTCATGCACTTTACTTTATGAAAGCAATAACAAAAGAGGAGACATATCAATATAAGGCCAACAACAACAAAATAATCCAACCTAACAAAATTCCCTCTTCTTTTCTCCTTGAATCTTTTGGAATCAATGATGAAATTCATGTCTTCTTGTCTAACTTGGGCTAATATGAGTTCATCTTTCGAGATGAACCTGGATACAAAGAAATTGTTAAGGAGTTTATGTGCATGGCCACCTTAAGCTAAATAGCATAATCAAAGGCAAGTCAGTGAGGGTTAGTTTTTCGGGCATTGGGGTCCCTTATTTTATCACTTTTGAACAAAACTCTAACCTTTTCAATCTTTAAGTGGGAAATGATATCCCTTTCATTATATTTGCACTTGTCATCATCTACTCTGAATTTTGGTCTAAGATTTCCATTGAAACCAAACATGACCCCAAAATAGCTTTGGCCAAATATATTCACACCCTTTCAAATTGGCTTTTTCACCCTATTATCACCTTTTTGGTTAATGCTATAGATGATGGGAATGAAAAGGTCTCCCAAAAAGACCTAGCCTTTTTGTTTTGTTTAACCAAAAAATAGCCCATCCAAACCAGTTGTCACTTATGTTGATATCTTGGGATCATTTAAGGCCAAAAGGCATGAGACCACTAAAACCACAAAAAGGAAAAGGCTAGTGATAGTAGAGGGTACTCAACCAATTCCAGCTTCCAAACTTAAACTAAAGCCAAAGTCATCTGCCATCTCCCTCTCCTTGATCAATAAGACATTAGATTAAGTAATGAGGTTGATCAATAGCAGATTTCTTCTACTTTCCCACCTTCATAATGACTTGGTGGATCTTTAAGAAAATATGGGTGCTACATCTTACCACCTCCTAGATTTTGAAGATTGAGAGGATAATCCAGAAGAATATGAAAAATATTAAGAGATGGAATAAGGGGATAAAACACAAGGAGGAGATGCAAATGAAGACATTGAAGACTTTGGACATGATGATAGCTCTCCAATTTTTAATGTTTTTCTTTTATTTATTTTGATTGTTTTATGGCCTAAGTTTGTGATCCCACATCTCTATGTTTCTATTTATATATGTTTATTAATAAATTTACTTTCAATTTATGTTTCATATATTTGTACATAAAATATGATTGCTCTTCAATTTAACATACATCTCCCTATTTGAATCATGTCACCTATGATAATTTGATCACTTTTAAAACTGTTTATATTCTCTTTTTGATCTTGATAAAAAGGGAGATAAATAGTGAAGGAAATTGCATGACATAAAATCAAAGGAAAGTATAAGTTGAAGGGTAGCAATCTAACTTAAATTTTTTATTGAACTTAGTCATTTCTTTTTGATTTTATTAGTTTTTTAACAAGTTTAATTTGTTAATAAATGTTAACCATCTCAACTTCGTGCTTATGCAATTCATTACTCTTTGCAAAATCAGTCAAGTTGTCAAAATAAAAAAGGGAAGATTGTTGGACTAGGTTGGTCAAACATAGGTCAAAGGTCCCTTTTGATCTTAACAATGTAAAATTGATAAGTTCTAACATCTTTTCTAAGTGTTGGTTTTGCAGTTTTAAGATAGGTTTGCATTGGAAGTTAGATGGAAGTATAAATCTCAAACATTCTGAAAGCAAACCAATTTGCGGTTAAGAACCTATAAATCATGATTGCGACCTTACAACAAGAATGGATGAACTTGAACCAAACAGATTCACAGAGCAAATCATAGTTGCAACCTTGTCAAGAAAAACATGATCTTCATACAGTCTGATTCACGGTGATAATCACGTTGCTAGTCACAACTGCAACTTTTGTAAGTTGATTGGAGGAACTAAGTTTAGAATTAGAGCTTTCTAGGTGTCTAAGATAACTATTGACACATCAAAATTCATGAGGGTGAAAAAGCTTTTGAGATCATGACCTATTGAAGTATTTTTCTCCTTACCAAACAGAGGGATTCACGGTCATTGTTGCATCCAAGAAGAACTCTAATCGTGATTGTGACTTTTGGTTGGTTGGATGAATGCAACGACTATTTTTTTTACAAGACCAACAACAACATGCCACGTGGACTAGCTGTTAGATACAAATGGGATTATCCACTGTGATTTCAGCTTTTTTAGCTCAAATTAACAACTTGCAATTGTGGAATGCCAATCATGGTCACAAATTTAGTTTAACAACTATTTAATGCAAAATCTACCTATTTAGAGATTTATTGCAATGTCTCTTTGGTGGTTATTGCCTATAAATACTTCACCAAACAGACATGAATGCAAAAATACTAGCATTAAATATAGCCAAACTCTTGTAATTTTGTTTCTTAACCTTAAATTTATTATATGTGTGTTGATATTCTTAGGTGTAATCATTAAACACCATAGCTATTGGGTTTGAAAGTTAGCCTAGCTATAAAACTTTTGTTTAGTTTAAGTATGAGTCACTGGGAAAACATTTGAGAGGTTTCCTTATGTGAGCCTTAAAACACAAGTTGTAAAGTTGTGTGTGAGCCATAAAATACAAAGTGTACAAGTTTGGTGTGAGCTTGAAAACACCATTTAGTAGTAGTGGAATACCAATTGGGAAGAATTGGGGAGTGGATGTAAGTTTCATTAACACTCGAACCACTATAAAACATTGTGTTTTGATTTTTTTTTTCTTCTATTTCAATCTCCAAATTCATTATCTTCCCTCAAAATTTTTAAATTCCTGCAAATTGAACCCCCTCCCCCCTTCTTAGTGATGAAGGGTTAACATTTATGTTTGCATATAGTGCAGCTTTATACATTCTCTTTATCATTGAATCATATGGAATGAGTTTACAGCTTTATGCCTTTTGGATTAACCAAAAACACTTGAGAGTATACAAAGAGATAAAATAAATATAATAGAAAAAGAAAAATATATCTCTATATTAAAATTTTGTTATTCTCAATAATATTGAAAAAATGAGCTAGTCCCTAATAACTGTGTAATAGCCATATTCATATTTGCTCTTATACCAATAAATGTAACGACCGAATTCATATTTGCTCTGATACTAATAACTATAACGACCAATTGCGTTTACCAATAAATGTAATGACCACTTGTGTTTACAAATCATATTGCTCTGATACCAATAAATGTAACAACCATTGATACCACTGAATGTTAGCATTTTTTTTTTTGCTACAATTTGTAATGTTATAATCGGTATCTATCAGAGCACTCAACATCTGAGATTTGCCCGTCGGCCCCGCGATGTCATACACACCGAGATTTGCATGTCTGCCCCGCGTATGCTTGAGCCCTCTCTGATACCAAAATTGTAACATATAAATTCATTTGTCAAACCAATAATTGTGACATCTGTTGTTCTCATTTGTAAATCAGCTTTGATACCACAAATTGCAATGTCAAAACGTGGCTACAGCTGGTACCTATCAAAGCACTCAACATCTGGGATTTGCCCATCAACCTCGCGATGTCATCCACATTGGGATTTGCACGTCTACCCCGTGTGTGCTTGAATCCTCTGATACCGCCAACTATAACTATCATCTTTAGTTGCAAATCATGGCATTTCATGTTCAGAAATGTATACACATTAAGGTTTATTCATCATACATATATAATCCCCTATATATTTAATGTGCACATGTGTTAACTAATGTTAGGACCAGTGACCATAACTAGTTCCTATCAAATGTATGTACATGACGCAAGGAGAGATAGTTGAAATTCAGTCGACGACCTATGTTCCATGTGTCTTTATGCAAAACTTTATGTACCAAAGTGTCCAAAGTCTATGCTTCAATATCTGAAAAATAATTGCGATTTGGTGAGTCACGACTCAGTGAGTAAAAACAATAACCAAATTCTCATGGCATAATCTATAATCAAATATCATCAAGGTACATTGCAAGTATAATAATTGACTATGCAAGTGCAAATGCAATAGCTTTGTTTTTGTCGTGATCGAGCAAGGCAAACATTGCTCTCGGGATATTCATGTGATTCATGTAACATATGATTTGGGACCTATTAGTCCATCTTTCTGTAATTTGCAAGTGTTTGACAAGTTGGTCACAACGCCCCTTTTAGCTCCATTTGCAAGTGCTTATTCACAAATGATATGCCAAGTAATCGTTAAGAGCATTTAATTCTCACTTGGCCTGTATTCCCATGTAACATGTAACAATTCAATCATATATACATGTAATAGAACATAATCATATTATTTCCATGTAACGTGTAACAATTCAATCATATATACATGTAATAGAGTATAATCATATCATACAATTTTCACATACACCCATTGAATCCAATTATTGTTCTACTCACCTTTTGATGTAATCGACCTTTATGGTAGGTTTGGTTCTCTCTCTATGGCTTCCTCAAAGTTTTGAGACCCTAGAATTTGATACATACACGGTTACAAGTATGTCAAAATGATTATGAATGCTTGGTATGCAGTTATGGTATGATACATGCCAATGGACCTAGTGTTTATGCATATATTCCTTATATGGCAGCCTGAGCTTGCTACACGGTCATAGCAATAACTCCTGATGTACTTATCCAAATGTAACGACCGTATTCATATTTGCTCTGATACCACTAACTGTAACAACTGTATTCATATTTACTATGATACTAATAACTATAACATTCATATTCATTTACATAACTCATACCATTCATGTCCATAATTTGTAATGCTACAATCGATACCTATTAGAGCACTCTACATCCGGGATTTGCCCGTTAGCCCCGCGATGTCATACACATCGGAATTTGCACGTCTGCCCTGCGAATGCTTGAGCCCTCTCTGATACCCAAAACTGTAACATCTAAATTCATTTGTCAAACCAATAACTGTGATACCCATTGCTCTCATTTGCAAATCAGCTTTGATACCACAAATTGTAATGTCACAACGTGGCTATAGCTGGTACTTATCAGAGCACTCAATATCCAGAATTTGCCCGTCGGCCCCGTGTGTGCTTGAACCCTCTAATACCACCAACTGTAACTATCATCTTCATTTGCAAATCATGGCATTTCACGTTCGAAAATGCATACACATTATGGTTTATTCAACATACATATATAATCCCATATGTATTTAATGTACACGTGTGTTAACTATTGTCAGGACCAGTGACCATAACTAGTTCCTATCAAATGTATGTACATGACGTGATACGAACAAGGTTGGATTAGATTCCTTACCCGTATGCTTGAGAATAGTTGCCCAGATCTATCAAAACAAGTATTGGAGTTTTGATCTTCAAATCCCAACTAGACCTCTAGAAAACTTGTTTCTAGCAACCTAAGTT
>CATIWR010331205.1:0-11685 GCA_949677035.1 Omphalea diandra | reverse complement strand
AAGATGGACCAATAGGTCCCAAATCATATGTCAAATGAATTACAGGAAGATGGACCAATAGGTCCCAAATCATATGTCAAATGAATTACAGGAAGATGGACCAATAGGTCCCAAATCATATGTTACATGAATCACATGAATATGCCGGGAGCAATGTTTGCCTTGCTTGGTCACAACAAAAACAAAGCTATTGCATTTGCACTTGCATAGTTAATTGTTATACTTGCAATGTATCTTAATGATATTTGATAATGGATTATGTCATGAGAATTTGATTATTGTTTTTATTCACTGAGTCGCAACTCACCAAATCGCAAAAGTTTTTTCAGATACTGAAGAATAGGAATTGGACACTTTGGTGCTTTCAATTTTACATTGAGACATATGGACTACAGGTCGTCGGCTGAATCCAAACTCTCTCTCTCTCCTTGTGTCATATACATATATATACATCAAATAAACGTTTGATTGTGTGTAGGATGGATAAAACCTTTATGCATTTGTATTTTGAACATGAATGATATGAGTTATGTAAATGAATATGGTTGTTACATTGCTAGTAATGGAGTAACCTAAGAAAATGCCTTTATTTATTTTTTAATCAAATTTCCCAAATTTATCTTTAGTATTCAAGATATAACACTTAAATCCAAAAACTCTTAAGTATGCTAACTTAGGCTTTCTGTCATTTCGTAACTCATAAGAAGTTTTTTTAAGAATGGGTCTTTTGAAAACTCAATTTATAATAGAACACGGAGTATTGATAGCTTCAACCTAAAAGTAATTGGCAATGAATACTCATTAAGCATAATTCTAGCCATCTCTATTAGTGTATTTTTCCTTTCTACAACACCATTTTGTTATGATGTTCTAAAAGTTGAAAAGTTATGAAATATCTCATTATCTAAGCAATAAGATTCAAAAGACTCGTTTTGAAATTCTTTTCCATGGTCACTTCTTATGGATTAAATGAAGAAACCCTTTTCATTTTAAATCCTTTTTGCAAAACTTTTAAAAGCATCAAAAGTATCATGCTTATGAGCTAGAAAGGATACTCAAGTAAACCTAAAGTAATCATCAACTAGGACTAGTGCAGAATGCTTTCCACCTCAACTAGCACTCCTAGTAGGTCATATCAAGTTCATATGAATTAATTGAAAAGGTTTAGATGTACTTACAATATTCTTTGCTTCGAAGGAAGATTGATGTTGCTTCCCCATTTGCAAGGACCACATGTCTTGTCTCTAAAGAACTTTAGCTTGGGAAAACCTTCCACTAGCTTTCCCTTTGATAAGCTTTGTAAGAGCTCCATACTAACATGTCCAAGTCTTTATGCCATAGCCAAGCTTCATTACTAAGAGACACAAGACACTTAAAGGATTGGTTAGCCAAATTTTCTAAGTCAATTAGGTAGGTATTACCCTTCCTTTCACCCTTGAAAACCATCTTTTTATCCACCAAAGTGGTAACTCAGCATTCTCTAGGGTTAAAGGTGACTTTATTACCTTTGTCACATAATCAACTTACACTAAGCAAGTTATGTTGTAAGCCATCTGCAAGTAAAACATCATTTATAAGAGAATAACCATTCTTGCCAATGGTGCCAATGTCAATTACCTTACCCTTGGCATTGTTTCCAAATGTGACATTGCCACCCTCCTTTTCTTTTAAGGTGATGAATAGTCTCTTGTTGCCTGTCATGTACTTTGAGTATTCACTATCCACATGTCAATCATTTGCTTCATTGGTAGGTGCCAAGCAATCCTGCACAACACAAATAAATCATTTTTGCTTTGGTACCCAAGCATACTTAGGTCCTAGGGGGTTAGATTTTGAAGGATCCTCCAACTTAAGGTGTGCATTCCTAATATAGCAATAAATGTTTATGTGTCCATACTTCATGCAATAGTGGCATTAGAGTTTAGACTTATGCGTCTTTCTCCTATGCATTGCCTTGGTATAAGTGGGGGGTTTTCTCATACCAACATGATGTGAGTGTGAACATGAACATGTATGAATGGGTATAGAAGTAAATTTTCTATGTGTTTGAATGAGCTTGCTTTTTATTGTAATTGTATGCATCATTGACCTTCCTAAAAGTAGCCCTTGAGCCTTATTGCACCTTTCCTTTGCTCTTAGGTAATGGTGGTTTAGTGTTTTGAGCACTTTTCTTCCCAACAACTTCAATACTTGAGTTTAAGGTGTTAAAGCTTTAATAAATATTATGAGTGAAGGTGTAGAAGAAGAGGCTTCATTAAAGTCTAGGCCATGCCTAACTAAAGGAGGTCTTTGTGATACAATAAGTGTATCAAAAGCTTCCTTACCCTTGTAAAACTTAAAACTAGAGTTTCTAAGCTCAATGACTTTACCCTTCAAGGAGTTATTCTCTTTTCTTAATGAAATTAGGGATGAAGATGACTTAGATAGACTCTCTATAGACTTCTTAAGTTCTTCATTTGAAGCCCTCAATTCACTTATAAGAATATTTAAGGATTTAAACTCATCCTTTAATTTAGTACACTTTTTCTTGTAAGTTTTCATTTGTGACTTATATTTGTCACATTTCAAGGTGAGAGCTTCTAAAAGCTCATCATCGAACTCATAAATTTAGAATAAGAGTGAGGTGAAGAGCTTACCTTATTAGAAGAATTCTCTTGAGCCATGAAGCATAGGTTTGTAACCTCTTCCTCTTCATCTTCTTCACTTGAGCTATAATCCCAAGTGGCTTTAAAGCTTTTTCCGTTTCTCTTTGTCCCTTTTCTTCTTCTTCTTCAACTTGGGGCATCATATTTGATGTGGCCTTTTTTTCCACATTCATAACAAGTGACATCACTTAATCTTTCCTTGGGGGTTGGAGTTGCTTTCTTGAAGCTTCTTCTTTCCTTTCTTTTTCTAATCAGCTCCTTAGTTCTTCTTGAAAGCATTGTTAGCTCCTCCTCTTCTTTGTCACTTTCCTCTTCACTTGAGGCTACTTCAACTTCCTTCTCCTTTGATGAAGACTTGAGAGTCAAGATCCTCCTTTTTAGTTTTTCTAATTTCTCTCCTTGACCTCTAATTTTCTTTATTTCTTCATCCTTCTTCAAGGCTAGCTCATGAGTTAAGAGCTTGCCTATTAGGACATCTATTGGTATTGGACTCTTGGATACTACAAACCCTTGCACCAAACTTTTCAAGAGGTAAAAATTTTAGGATTTTTTAATTTACCTCATGGTGGTGAGAACTCTTCCAAACTTCTACATGTTTGTGACAATTGCAAGGAGTCTATTTCTAATATTTGTAATGCTTTCTTCCTCCTTCATCATAAATAGCTCCCACTCCATCACATACATCTCAAGGCGGCTACATTTCATTAAGTTAGCGCCCTTATGGTAGTTTTTCAAGGCCTTCCAAATCCCATGAGCAGTAAGACAATATTGGACCCTTCCAATTTCTTTCTTGAGAGAGAAATTAGAAGGATTGTCACGGCTTTTTTCTTTCATCCATTAGATCTCCTATGAGCTTTAACCACTCCTCTTTACGGATCAATTCCTCACCTTCATCCAACACCTTAGTAGGTGGTTTCCATTCCTTTGCAACAATGTCCCAGAGGCCTACCACATCACTATCTAAATAGATTTCCATCATATCCTTCTAATGAATATAAGACTCCATCAAAATATGACTTAAGGTGAGTGTGGATTCCTTCGTGTGCCATGATCTTTTCTCATGCAATTAAGCTTTGGAGTGAGATTTGGCTCTGATATCACTTATTGGCTTAGAGCACCAAAAAGGAGGGTTGAATTGGTGAAAGATTAAAAAATTAAAAAGAAAGGTTAAGGTGTTTAGAAAGTTAAGAAGTAGAAAAGAAGATAAACACAACATATTTATAGTGGTTCAGGTGGAGAAGATAAACACAACATATTTATAATAGAAAAAAAGATAAACACAACATATAAACACTCTTTAGTTCCTCACAATTGGGTATTCCACTCAACAAGACTGGTGTTTTCAAGTTCACACCTAACTTATACAATTGTGTTTTATGGCTCACACAAAACCCTTACAACTCGTGCTTTTAGGCTCATACAAAACCTTTCACAAGTGCTTTGGATAGGCTCACACTTCAACCTTTTACAAGAGTTTTAGAATCTAGGCTAACTCTCAACCTACTTATAAGGGTGTTTAATGCTAACACCAAACAAATCAATAACACATAAACTATTGTAAGAAGAATAAGTAGCAAAATTGCAAGAGTTTGGTTACAATAAATGGAATTCTCTTATATTTACATTAGTTTGGTGGAGTATTTATAGTCAACATCCACCAAAGAGATGTTACTCAAAAACTATCCTAAAATCTCCAACTTGTGCAAGGCAAATTTTGCATTAAATGCTTGTCAAGTTGAAGTCACGATCGCTACTAGAATTTTATGGTCGTGACTTTTCAATTTACACTGAGGAGCCAAAAGATTTACTCCTAGGATTGACCTTTTGATCTTTATATTGGTTTATGAAGATCAATTTAAATTAATGGCCATGTTATGACACGTTTATTTTGTTATTGTTATGTATGGATATTTTTTATACAATGCATGTGATGTATGTGATGCAACATAAAATACATAATAGGCAAAAAAAAACTAGTAAAATTCCTTAATAAGATTAAGTCATGAAAATGTCTACCATGATTCAAACACTTGTCAATACTTTGATTCCTAAATATAGGTTTTTCCAAAGCAAAGTGTACTGGGCCATCTTAATAAGACAAGATGGATAATGGCAATATCCATAAGTTTGAAATGGTTAGACTTAACTAGGTTACCAAAACAATTTTGAACCTAAGGCATTAGATGGGATAAACTAAGATATATGATGCCAATATCCCATAGTTATCCAAGAGTTACATGAGATGTAATTAGTAAAGTGTTACCTACCTAAATAACCAAATTTTAAGCGATAAGCTAAAGCTTACTTAGAATTAGGTGAAATATGGATCTTGGCCAACTAAATATTTCAGTTATTAAAAATTTGTAATTTAAGGGTAAATGATTTGATAAAATTTAGTAGGAGTTAATATTTAATAAAACGTTACATGCACTCTATATATCTTTATTATAGATTATGACTCCAAACAACACCTCTAATTTATCACTATGATCGATCCTTGAGAAGGATAAATTAAATGGGATAAACTTCCTTAACTGGTACAGAAACTTGACAATTGTTCTCAAGCAAGAGAGGAAGGAATATGTCTTAGATCAACCTATCTTGCAAAACTTGTAGTTAATGCTCCTATAGCCTAAAAAGGTGCTTACATGAAGCATCTTGACAACTCAGTGGATGTCACTTGCCTCATGCTTGCTAGCATAGATTTAGAGCTTTAGAAGTAATTGATGGAAATGGGGTCTTATACTATAGTGGGGTTATCTCAAGGAAATATTCAAAGAGAAGGCACAAATTAAAAGGTTCAACACCATTAAGGCTCTACTTTTATGCAAGTTAGTAGCTGGTAGCTCAGTTAGTCATCATGTTCTGAAGATGAAGGGTCATCTTAATGATTTGGAAAAACTTGGTCTTGCCATTAACCAAGAGTTGACTGTTCACATCATTTTATAATCCTTGTCTAATGCATATGATGCAATCATTATGAACTATAACATGCATAATATAGAGAAAAGTGTTTCTGAATTGCACGAGATTCTCAAGACTATTGAATTTAACATCAAGAACAACACTAAAGAGATTATGATGGTTAATAAGAGGAATGGTATGAAGAAGAAAAAGGCCACAAAGGACTTAAAGTCCTTGTTTGATGCATATGATGCAATCATTATGAACTATAACATGCATAATATAGAGAAAAGTGTTTCTGAATTGCATGGGATTCTTAAGACTATTGAATTTAACATCAAGAATAACACCAAAGTTGTTATGATGGTTAATAAGAGGAATGGTATGAAGAAGAAAAAGGCCACAAAGGACTTAAAGAAGCCCAATCCCAAACCTCTAATGAGGAGGCATGCCATTTCTGTGAGTCAAGGGAAAAGAAATTGCAAGCTCTATCTGGATGATTTAAAAAAGAAAAGGAACATTTAGGTTACTGTTCTAGGTATATTTATTATAGAGGTCAATTTATCTACTTATGAATCTACTTCATAGGTATTAGATATTGGATGTGGATCTTACATTTGTAACAATGTGCAGGGTCTAAAAAGGAGTCGATAGTATGAATAATTATTATTATGTACCTACTTTAAGTAGAAACATTATTTTTGTTTATTATTCAGACATGGAAGGTTCTGAATTTTTTTATTAAGAATAATAAATGTTTCATTTCTTATGATGACATGCTTTATGGTTATGCTTATCTATCTAATGGTCCTTATGTTCTTGATCTCGAAAACAAAAATGTTGAGTCCATCTATAATATTGATACCAAAAAGCATAAATGTAATGACTTAAATTCTAATTATCTCCAACATAATCGTTTCGGCCACATAAATAAGAAATCCATATTAAAGCTCTAATAACATGGACTTTTGAATTCATTTGATTTTAAATCATTTAAAACATTTGAATCTTGTTTATTGGTTAAAATGACTAAAGCTCCATTCATAGGGTATAGTGAAAGGGCTAATGACTTATTGGGCCTAGTACATATTGATGTATATGGACCATAAGTTCAAATGCTAGAGGAGATTTCTAGTATTTCATTATTATCACGAATGATTATAGCAAGTATGGCTATATCTACTTATGAAACATAAGTCTGAATCTTTTGAAATGTTCAAAATTTCAAACAAGAAATAATAAAAATATTAAAGTATTTCAATTAGATCAAAGTGGTGAATATTTAAGCCAAGAATTTATTGATCATCTTAAAGATTATAGGATAGTCTCACAACTAACTCCACCAGAAGCACCATGGTGAATGGTGCATCTGAACAAAGAAATTGAACCTTATTAGATATGATTCAATCTTTGATGAGTCAAATAGATCCTCTAATCTTTTTTTGGGGGTATGCTTTATTGCATTCATACTAAATAGGGTTATATCCAAGGCGGTTGAAAATACACCATATGAGATATGGACTAGGAAATCTCCTAGTTTATCTTTTCTGAAGATTTGGAGTTGTGACACTTATGTGAAGCGTCAAATTTTAGATAAATTGGCATCCAAATCAAACAAATGCTATTTTATGGGATATCATAAAGAAACTAACAGATATTACTTCTATAATATTCCTAAGAACAAAGTATTTGTTGCTCGAAATGGTGTCTTTTTGGAAAGAAAGTTAATTTCTAAAAGAACTAGTGGGAGTAAAGTTTAACTCAAAGAAATTCGAGAACCATAAGATAGTGTTGAACCACTTATGAAATCTCAACACAATTCACAAGCAGTTGTTAAACCTATACAAGTACACAAGCTCATAGAAGGTCTATAAGAACATGTTAGATGCTTGAGAGGTATGGATTTCTCTTAACTGATAGTAAAGAAGTGATGTTTATAGACCAAAATGAGCCAGCGTCCTATCAAGAGGCTTGGATAGTCCAAACTCTATGAAATGGCTAGAACCCATGAATTCTAAAATGTAATCCATGTATGATAATCAACTATGGACTTTGATTGATCCACTTAGGTTTAAAAACTATTGGGTGCAAATGGATTTTCAAAAAGAAAATAGACATGGATGACAATATGCATACCTATAAAGCAAGGCAGGTTGCAAAAGGTTACAAACAAACACAAAGAATAGACTATTATGATACCTTTTCACCAATTGCTATGCTTAAATCCATTTTAACTCTCCTTGCCATAACAGCATATTTTGATTATAAGATATGGCAAATGGATATCAAAACAATATTTCTTAACGAAAATCTTTTTAAGGATGTGTATATGACACAGTTATAAGTTTTTGCCAATGTTGAGAATTCTATAAAAGTTGGCAAGCTTTAAAGATCCATTTATGGATTGAAGCAAGCCTCTTGGAGTTGGAATCTTCATTTTGATGAAGTAGTCAAAGAGTTTGGCTTCATTAAAAATGAAGATCAGCCTTATGTTTATAAGATGATTAGTGGGAGCATAATAGTTTTTCTTATGCTATTCATCGATGGCATATTACTTATTGGCAATAATATACCTACTCTACAAAATGTTAAATTATGGTTAGGGAATTATTTTTCAATGAAAGACTTGGGTGAAATTGCCTATATCTTAGGCATCAAGATCTATAAAGATAAATCTAAAAGGTTTATTGGCCTGAGTCAGAGTACATATATTGATATGGTACTGAATAGGTTCAGTATGCAAGATTCAAAAAGAGGATTCTTGCCAATGTCAAATAAAATAACTCTTAGTAAGACTCAGTATCCACAGACACAAGATGAATGAAAGCACATGAATAAGATTTCATATGTTTTTGATATTGGATATATCATGTATGCCATGTCATGTACTCGACCTAATGTCTCATATACGCTAAGTACAATGAATAGATACCAGTCAGATCCAGGTGAAAGTCACTGGATAGCTGTTAAGAATATTGTTAAGTACTTAAGAAGGACTAAGGAAGCATTCTTAATATATGGGGGATAGAAAGGGGAGCTAGTTGTAAGTGGTTACACAAACTAGCTTTTCATTTGACAAGGATGACTTTCGTCTTAGTCAGGTTATGTGTTTTGTTTGAATGGTGGTGTAATGAGCTGCAAAAGTTTAAAGTAAGACACCATGGCCATTTTTACAATAGAAGCTGCGTATATAGTTGCCTCAGAAGTAACTAAGGAAGTTGTTTGGATCAAGAAATTTATCACTGCACTGGATGTTATATCTAGCATTTCAAATCCAATGGAATTATATTATGACAATAACGGAACCATAGAATAAGCTAAGGAGCCAAGGTCACATCATCAATCCAAACACATACTTAGGGGTTTTCATCTCATTCAAGAGATTATTTAGAGGGGCGACATAAAGATATACAGAGTGCCAATCAATGAGAACATTGTTGATCCATTCACCAAACCACTGTCACAACCAAAGCATGAGAGTCATGCTAGGTCAATGGGTATTAGATACATTTTTTATTGAGCCTAGTACAAGTGGGAGACTATTACTTATCGGCCCTATGCCAATTCATATAATGGATATTTTCTTAATAATGTCATGGTTGCAATTTTATTAATTTTCTCTTTTGTATTTATTTATGGCCAAATTATAAATTTCATGAATAGTTAATTCTACCTAATATCATCAAGTATGTGACTTAATAGTAAAACCTTTAGGTGTAAAGAATTCTATTCTAAATTGTCCCTAATCAATTATTGTAGGGATAATAATGAATGAAGACTAGTATATGTTTGATTGATAATTATGTTTTACTAGTCATGGATATGTGATATTAAGTCAAACATATAGATACATATTTTTAAAAAAAACATTATATTAGATCGACTCACTATGAGAACACTATATGGATAAACAATCATAAGTGATTCACATGTAATAGTATTAACTTTATCCTCTAACCTAAAAATCACCATGGATTCCAATATGATGAACTTCATTTTTTTTATACAAACAGGATAATTATACATACTGATATCGGACATGAAGTAAATCATATAGAAGAAAATAAGTGATTGAGAAGAAATTTGTCCCTCATATATTTATGAAAAATATATCTCTAGACTCATCGATAAGTTAGACTAGAGAGATTGTATGGTCATACGAAAATGAATTTTATAATGCTATTGGTAAATTAGGTTAGGTCGAATCATTGACTTTCACATATTTGGCTAGGCATAATGTCTTGTTGCAGGCCACTTATGACTTGTGTGCCAAAATAAGTTTTTAGGTCACTAACAACATTATGTGAACCTATAGGGTCGCACGCATAGAATATGCCCAAAGCAAAATTGGGTTTTAGTACTCTCTTTATTTCTAATTAAGGTAATTAGAGATATTATCTAAATTATTTAGATATATATTTCATTTTAAAGGTTAAAATAGAATAGGATATCTATAGATTTGGCATAAATATTTTAACGATTAAGATATATATACACGTTTCAGGGTTTTCTAAAATAGATAGAACATCATGTTTTTCAAAAAATGTCATAGAGAGAGAAAAAACTTGAGTGCTAGCACACTTTCAATTTAGAGAGAGCTTGTTTGTGTGGCTACTTATAGAGGATGTTCATTAATTTGGTAGAGTTTGAATATGATGATCTACACTCTAAGCTTGAGATTAGGTGTTACCGGTGTAAATTTCCTTTGTATCTTCCATCAATCTCATCTTTCTTATTCGAATTGGTAAGGTTTTCACATCCCTCCTTTCAATTTAGTCGAATCACATGGATACTTGGTGGGATTCTATATAGAAAAAAGTTGGTTTTTCTGTTGTGTTTGTCCGGCAAATGCCAATAATAAACACCCTGTCTAAAGGTCCTTAATGCATGGAGAACTAATTTCATTTGTGGCCAAATTTGTGGACTCCATTTAAACATCATTTATTATTCTTTTGAGAAAATTGTAAAGCAGTGGATGTAGGGTTTGTTATACCTGAACCACTACAAATTTTGTGTGTTCTCTTCCTTCTCTTTTCAACTATTCGCTTTCATAATTTTGAATTTGCCAGTAATTCATCCCCCCTTCTCGATGCATAAGGGCTAAAAAGGTAAGTATGCACTCCTAAATGATAAGTGCCAAGATATTGGTAAAAGATTAATGAATGGCTCTCTAATTATTAACTAATTAAAGGACCCTGGTTTAACTGAATACGTGTTTCAATTTGATAAATACTAAGAAATTGAAATAGAGATAATGAATGATATTCTAGCTATATGCTAGCTTCCAATTATTAATTAGTTCATGGTTCAACTAAATATGTGCTTCCATATGATAAACACTAAGAAATTGAAAAAGAGATCATGAATGATATTCTAGTTGTAAGTTAGTTGAGCAATCATAGGTTAAATGAGTATATGTTCTCACTTAAGTGTTGAGATATTGCAAAAGATTAATAAATTGTCTTCTAGTTATAAGGTAGCTAAGGAAGCAAAGATAAGGTGAGTACATGGATATGAGTAGATTATGGTATATGGTATTAAGATGAAACAATATAGCACTAAGGTGCTTCTAATCTATAAGCATTATGTAATTAAATTTTGTTTCATTCATAATGCACCTACAACATGAGTGCTCATGGTGCATATAAGTTAAACACTTAAGAACAATAATATATTGGTTGTGTTTGTATGTAGTAGTTCAAAATTCACCATTGAATTAAAGTTAGAAATAAAAATTTTTAAATCTCAGTGTTCACTTTGAAGTTTTGTTATCTCTATAGTAACTATGCCTTAAGTTTATTGTTGGAATAAAATTTATTTCTATGTTTTCTTTATGAAAAAAGGCATTACATCACAAAATCACTTTTTCTAATGAAGTCAAAATATAGATGCAAAGTTTATCAAGTAGTTAAAGAGAAATAGTATTATATGTCTGTAATATTTAAAGGTATATGATTTATAGAGGCCATGAAAATAAAGTGGCAATTTTAGTGAGTTTAAATGTGACATGATAGTTGATGAGTAAGATAAAGTACTTTAATATCTATAGTAGGAAATGATTATAAGTTAATTTTGATGAGAAATACATCAAGAGGCATATCAAGATAATATATATATATATATATATATATATATA
>CATIWR010331166.1:0-10271 GCA_949677035.1 Omphalea diandra | reverse complement strand
GCAGGATTCTGGTGCCAAGGAAACAGCCTCAATAGATAGGAAATCTAAGTTTCGAGGTCAACACAGTGTGGATAGTATTATGTTGGATCTTGCTAAATTCATTGGCAAGGAGAAGATACCCTTGAAGGTTGGTTTGATTTTAAGTCATATTTTTCTGAACCTTGGTAGACGGGACCAACTGTTGTTAAATATTTTATTAATGGATGGCTGGTTGGTTTTCTAATTTTACTACAACCGTGCAGGTACTGAAAGATGTTGGTGACTTAATAAATTTTACCCTTAATCAGGCTCAAAATCGTCAGCCACTGTCTGGATCAACAACCTTCCATCGAATTGAACTATCAGCATCTCCAGACCCTCTTAATGGTGATTTCTTTAAAAAAACAGTTCTTTTTTAAGTATTTATGGGTATAACAAGTACAAACTTTTACCTTGAACTTTATATACTCTTTTGCAATTTTGTTCTGAATAGAATTTCATGCTATTAAGTATTTATTAAAGATTATGACAAGCTATACTTTGTTGCTGAGTAAGAGTTGAGGTGGGACTGATATTTATACATGTGTGTTTAGGTGCAGAAAATTTACTGGCTCAAGATTGTTGTGAAGTAGACCACCACCAATAATGGGCTTGCTAAAATTTTTTTGTTCTAAAATGATTTATTAGCAGCTTGTTATATTAGACTTTTTGTACCCACTATGTACATGGCTGTGTTAATGGCTAATATTCAATTTTTGAGGGGTTCTTAAGCTGTGGGTCCATATGTGGATCAGCTCTCTCTGTCTCTCTCTCTGTGTGACACTTCTGTACATAAATGAACTAAACAATAGCACCTTAACTCAACTTCACATCCAAAAATATCTCATATGGCTGGAAGGTTTGGTTGGTGGCAAGTTGCGTTGTTCAGGTGTTTGATTGTATGAATTATGATTGTGGAACAACATTGCAAAAGTGTATAAAGTTTGAGATATAAAATGAATGTGTGCCATTATTATTAGATGCTATTCTGCTTTTGGTTGTAGTATTCTATTTTTAGCATGTTTAGGATCCTTTGCTCCAGTCCCGTTTGCTCAACTTAGGGTGAAAGCTTTAGAACTATATGCCTTTTTTCAGGACTATACATCGGGGCACACGGGCTGTACACCTCAGAAGTCATACATCTGCAACGTAAATTTGGTCAATGGCAAGATGAGCGAGGGACCAAGGAGTCTTCTAATCTAGAGTTTTATGAATATGTGGAAGCTATAAAATTAACTGGTGATCCATATGTACCTGCTGGGCAGGTAATATAATGTACTTTTTCTGTGTACAAGCTGGATAGGGTTGTTGCTTCTGGCATTTTATCTTCTATTGAGTAATGTGCAATCTTTTGTACCATTTTTTTTCATATGCTTCCAGTCCTTATTTTTTTTCTTTTTTTGTGCTTGTTGTCCTTTTTTCAAAGTCATAACCATGAAGTATTTAATGGGAGGAAAGTAATCAGCAATTATTTTACTTCACTGGACGATTTACTGCCTTTTGGTATGGGTGAAAAAGTAGGGAGTTCAGTTTGTTGGGCACTAAACTGTGCGCATTTTTCTGGTATTTTATATTCGAGTGTGTGTGCATAGACCTTAGTAGATTCACTTTACTGGTTCCTGTAGGTGGCATTTCGTGCTAAGGTTGGAAACAGATATCAGCTTCCTCATAAAGGCATCATTCCTGAAGAATTCGGGGTGGTATGTTGTAAGCTTATGATAATGTAGCCATTTTTCTCCTTTTAGTTTTCCTCTTTCCTTTGCTGAATGGTTTCTTGGGGTCTTATTTGAAACTCAGATTGCTCGGTATAAAGGACAGGGGAGGGTTGCTGAGCCTGGTTTTCAGAATCCTCGATGGGTTGATGGTGAACTTGTTATTCTTGATGGAAAGGTTTGTATCGCTTTTATTATCTTGTCTATTTGTTTTCATATACGTAATTTTTACCTAAGAATGATATTGACAGTGCATTGCTTTCATTTGAGCAGTACATCATAGGAGGCCCTGTTGTTGGCTTTGTATATTGGGCTCCTGAATATCATTTCTTGGTGTTCTTCAATCGTCTGAGGCTTCAATAACAGATGCTTATGCATATAACGTTCAAGCTTGTTTATTCTTTGTTTGTATCCTATGAGGTATGTACTGTCTCATCAAAACTAGGTTCAAGAAGTATTAGCGAATCTATATCTGAAGTTTGTGATTATCCATTGTCTATTCTTTTTAGCCTGCATTGCCTCAAAAGTTTTTTAGCACTTTTCCATGCTCATGCCATTGTTGGCACCCAGTATGGGCATAACTCATGAGTCATAATCTAGGGAGGTTATCTATTGGCAGTTCCTTTTAGTGTTACTGGCTACTAGACATTCTGGTGAATATTCTAGGGGTAAATCTGCACATGGGAAGGTATATTTTGAAACCAAGTCACTTTATACTTTTACATTTTGGTGCATGTGATTTTTGCCAGTACAAACTGGTCTGAAATGTATTTGGTGCCCATTTAATGTTGGGATTTTCTGATGTATATAAAGTATAGCGTATAAATTCAAAATAAATGCAATGAAATTTTGTAACTGCACATTGTCTTACTCTTTTTGTTTAACTACGGTACTTTCTTGGGAATTGGGACTGCTTACTCCTTTTTTCTTTTTTGGTTGGAGATATAATGTGTAAATCCTAAAATATTAAATCCACACCCCCCACCAACAAACGTAATTGTTCATGATAAAAAGTCATTTAATTACAATTTTTATCATTTCAATTAATAGGTCAAAATCCCATATTTTCTCTTACTTAACTGATTTGTAAAGTGCTTGATTTTAAAGTTCTGTGGTGGTGCTATAGAGTTGAGCTCTCTCTCCTCCCCCTCCCCGTCTGTTGTTTGTGTGGAAACAAGGAATCTGTTTTTAGGGATGGATAAAACTTTGGGGATATTTCGATTCCTTCTCCTCTGTGCGTGTGTGTGTGTGTATTTAAAAGACGTTGAGGTGAAGTGATGAAGAATGTTAAGCCTTTACTCCTTCACGACTGTGTGGTCGGACTTTTCTCCTTGTAGTGTTCTCTCTTCCCTTTTCACAGTGGATCTCTCTTCATGCCATTGAACAGTGACTGAAGCGACTTCTTCGTTTGATTTTTCAAATAAAAGTTTTTTCAAACAATGGTATTCAGAAATGTAATATTTTCAGTGTCAAATGCCTGGATATAATTATATGATATTTTAAGACTTTGTTGATGGTTTTGCCTAACAAGGTTTTTTTTCTGATCTCTTTTGGCTGCAGTCCCAAATGGTATTTGTCATAGATGTTCTTCACCTTGAACCGCAACAGGTCCTGAAATCTAACAGCATGTCCATGGCTCGCCCAACTAACTGTTGCATGTAAGCATATTGACCTAGTGAAATTAACCCAGAAGCTTGGAGATGCAGTATGTATTCAGCCTTCCTACTGCATGATTTTTGAGCACTCATTGCAGCAGCTTATATGCTTAATTTTTCTCTCGATTTCAATGGATTTCTAACCAATGTCTTGTCTGAGTTGCCATACAACAAAGGAAAGGTAGATTCGACTGGAATTGCTTTTCAGAATTCTCAAGTAGTAACTTATAAGAGGTGGCTGGACATGTGCAATCTCTGATGTAGAGACTTAGATTTGTGGAATGACATATTTCGAAGAACAATCATGGAGTGAGTGTGTTCTACATTCGAGCGCTTTGTAATTATTCTTTTGAATGAAAAATGCAGCTTGAACCAGTTTTGTAAGCTGTTGTTTTAGTTGAATTTATAAAAATGCAGTTTAAGAAGCAAATTTAGTATGTCAATATTTTCATAGCCAAGTAGCTTGTGTGGCCCAAGTTTCGAATATTTGGCAGTCTCATTTCCTTTAAATAATTTTATCAAAAAAGGAATTTTTTCTTATTGACATGATTAAACATTAGAATAATAGGTTGAGCTGAATAATTAATCAATCTTGTCAAAAATTGTTGCTTATACACAATGATAAAAAAACAGCGAGGCTTTTAGTTTGTGTATCGCAGCCTATGAAGCGCGACCACGACATGATGTAGATATTGGACACTTTAAAATCTATTTGGCAATTCCCAGCCTTACATGCACACTTGGGGACGAGCATCAACCATAAAATTTATTTGGATCCTCCGCTGTCTTATGAACAAAACACCCATAGAATACCGCTGCAGTTCTGCAGTGTCTCTTCCATCATGATGATTTTGTAATCTTCCAAATGCTGTGAAGGTGAATGAATTCTACTCTTCATTAATTTCTTCCCTGAATTCTGATTTGGAACAAATAAAAGCCATGTTGAAGTCTCTCATCCCATAAGACCAAAAGAATAAAAAAGAGAGAAGGATTACAAAGATCAAGAACATCTCAGTTCTAGAACTGTAATACATTTTTCCATTCTCTTTTGCCATATCCTCTTCTTGAATTCCGTTGAATTAGCACATGGTAACCTTGCAAACCACCTCCTATAAACAGTTCTTCCATCAATTTTACTGGGAAATTTGGTGGGTTCAATTTCTCTTCTCCTTGTTCTAATGATTCTAATCCCTTATACTGCAACTTCAATGTAAATGTTATTTTCTTGATCCCTTTGGTCTGTAAAATAACAAAGGTAGAATCAGTAAGACTTAAAAGTTCAAAAGTAGAGAACCAGCCACAATTTTTTTTGCTATCATATTAATATCAAAGTTACAATAATAAAGAGTTGTATTAGTTCATTGATCGTGTACATGGCCTGTAGCACGCGAAGCCAGACCTCAAACCCTTCGATATTTTAATTTTAATCATATGCATCATCTCAGCCAATTTTTGCTAATTCTTTAAAAGATATCGTGTTTCAGATTCGCATTATGATGTGTCCGTATGCCATATTTATATCTATGCAGCAAACAAAAAAGAAGAACAATGATAGACGTTATATTAACCAATGATAATCCACACGATGGTAACTGGTCATACCTCACAAGCTATCTGTTTCCACCTGGTCCAGAAATTGGAATTCATGCTGTCTTTAACACCAAGATTGCCTAACCAACAGCTTCACCGTATGTTGCTGCATTACAATTTAACTTGTACGTGCCCATTGCTGTTGGAGATCACTTGTAGGTATCATTCTCCAAAATTCTTGATTTCATGTGGGGGGAAATAGATCCTAAATCTACAGTTGACAGCACAGAATCCAAACTAGTTTAGAGCATCAGCATCTGTTTGCTATTGCACTGAACCGCAATGATACTAAATTACAAAGCTCATATAAGCCTAGATATTTTTTTATGGTGAACATGGTTAAGTAAACAATTAGGCAGCTCTCAGCCAGCATCATCTTTTCAAGATCATGGTCCTTGAATCTGATGGAACCATCAATTTCGTTTCCGGCCTATGTTCAAAGACACATTAGAAGTAATTAGCTGCTGGATTTTCCCAATTTTTGTGGAAAACATATGACAAGAGAAGATTCTTTTCAGAGTTCAATACCTTAACAAATTATAGCATATACGCCACGTGATCAGCTCTTCACTATCCAGTAATGACCCCTTGGTTTTCATGATACCATGCAAGAGTAACTAGAACAAGAGTAACACATGTTTAGATGGCTAGAGATTATCAAGATATTGTCTATTACAAAAATAAGGCTACCTTTTGATAATGGGTTAATTATCATGCCATTTTCAAACTTCATTTCCACTGCAAATGATGCATAATGGGAGAGAACCAGTCACTCAATAGCAACACAGATGCACGAGAAATCACTGGGAATGACAAAAAGTCCAATCTTAATCAAACAAAGCTTTTGAGTTAGTGAAAAAGTAAACTAGGAGTCAGATCTGATGAATACAATGAAGAAGGCAGCACCGACCTTCACACTTTCTAGAATAATCCAGGATTTCTGAGACTATTTAAACTCTAGAATATTACAATTAGCTTCCACCGACATAGTGGAAAACTCTAGATAATTATTTTACTCCTTATCAAACCGACATCATAACCATATAAATAGGAAGGCTGCCATTTCTTTTGTGCCATGTAAGAGTGAGTGCAAGTATCATGGTGCAAGTGTGCGAGCAAGTATCCAAAGTAAGAGTAGAGTGCTGCGTCAAAATAATTATTGTGAGTGGTGTCGCCTCATTGTGCAAAATTTCAATTTGCAATAGAGTTGTTTTATTTTGCAATCAATTCCTCCGCCATTATTTTCCAACATATAATGCCATATAATGACCAGACTGAATTCAAACATATTTAAAGTCTCCTTTGCTTGTGTTATAATTTCAGATAAGAAAACAAAGCAACATCTGAAAATTGAGGAATCATCTTTGGAAAATTGACAATTTAAAGATGAGGGTGTCTTTAACTTTTGAGAAATATTAAGTGCAAGTTCACCATTTCCATCTGCAATAATTGTTATGATGGATTTGCTGAATTATGCGACACTTAAGAGTGTTCTTGTGAAAAAGATGTTTACAACACAAAAGGTCATAAAATGTGTTGACATTAGGAACAAATTGAAATAGTGTAACTTGTGAATTGACATAGACTATCAAGATATTATCTATTATTAAAAAAAAAAAAATTAGACTACCTTTCCAAAATGGGTCAATTATCATGAAATTTTCAAATTTAATTTCCACCGCAGAGGATGTGATTTGGGAGAGAACCAGTCACTCATAAGCAACACCAATGCACATGAAATCACCGGGAATGACAAACAGCCAATCCTAATGGAAAAAGCTTGTGAGTTAGTGAAAAAGAAAATTAGGAGTCAGATCTGATGAATATAATATCAAATAATGAATAAAACAGAATTCAAACATTGTTTAGAGTCTGCTTTGCATGTGCTAAAATTTCAGATAAGAAAACACAAGCATCTGAAAATTGTGGACTCATCCTTAGGAAGTTGAGAATTTCAAGATGAGAACAGGGTGTCTTTTACCTGTTAAGACATATTAACTGCAAGTTCACCATTTCCATCTGCAATAACTGTTGTGATGGATTTGCTGTCGTTTTGCCACACTAAAGTCTTCTTATGAAAGGTGTTTATAACACAAAAAGATAATAGAATTAGTTGACAAGAAAAATTGAAATAGTTCACCATTTCCATCTGCTATCACATACTCAAATCTCACAGAAACGGCCAAATTATAGCATGCTGTCCTTACACGGATAGGTTTGTTTCACCTTGTTTCTGGTATACCTTGGCAATCCTGTCAAAAGGAGAAGTTATACTCCTTGCTTAAAAGGGCATAAGTGTTATTATACTTTATATATTCATTGAGCTGAAAAACAAAACAACAGTTTTAGCTCAAACATATGCCATACCTTAAATTGCAACATTTCTTCACTGTATTGTAGCCTCTCCTTTAACTAACCCACAATTTTAAGGGAAAAAAAAAGACAAGAAGAAAAGCTACTCCAATCATCCATCTTGCAGGCATGGAGTGATCAGAATTCTGAATATCTTTGTTTGTGCGTTAGATTCTGATGACAGTGGCAAAAGAATGTTTGGAAAAATGTGTATGAGAAATATATCATACCGAATATTAGTACCTTGGAACATAAGAACCCACAGTATCAGAGTACTTAACATGGAAATTTGTAAGTTGAAATAGATTGATTCACCTTGTTATCTCCTCTTAAATTTTTGAAGAAAATATTGAAGGAGCAGGTTCTTTATGCAATGTGGTGAAGTGATCCACACACAAATTCTACAATCCCATGGTCTTACAATGTGGCAGCAAGTTGAAGTTCATCCATAGCCAAGAGACACACAATCATTAGATAATGAGATGAGAATAGACTACTACAGTATGCTGCATTCATTGTTGGACAGTAGTTTCTCCAGGCATGCAAGGTGAAGTCTGAACACCTAAAAACCTCTGGCTGAAATTTTAGAGTCCCATATTTCTGAGAAATCGAAGAAAAATTATTTATTTTAGGTAATTTTTTCATAATCTTATTAGTTCATATATAAGGAAATTTCAGGAAATGTAATTATAAATAAGAAAGAAAGAAAAGAAAGAAAATTGGTATAAACTAAGAAATGTGATGCGTTTAATCTAATTAACTAAGATATGCTGTTGGCTGAACTTACATAGAAAAAAGAGTGCTAAATGCTTCACCAGTGTAATTGAAGATTTTTGCCAGCCTGCAGCGTTAATAATATCAAATAAGAAAATAGCAGAGAGCAAAGAATTAATTTTAACCACAATAGCTGAATTTTTTTAAAATTTTTTATTAAATTTTTTAGTTTTTATTTTAATAAAATATTTTAATTTTTAGAGTGGTTTTTCTTTTTTTTTTTTTTTTTAATATCGTTGGCATTGTATTTCCGTTTTTTTTGTTTTTTTAAATTTTCATACATAACTATTTTTTAGGCATTTCATTTGGTTATTGATGATTCCTATTAGCTAATAATGTTTAGCTTTATAATATAAATGATTAGAATTATGACACATTAAAATTATAAAACTTTTAATTGTTTATTTGTTAATAATTTTTTTATTACATATATTTGTTATTTGAAAATTTTTATTAAAATAATACATTTATTTAAAATTCATTGATAAAAAATTTAAATAATTTGCAATAATATTCATATAAAATAAATCCATAAATAAGAGTAAAAAAACAAAAATAACCATAAGAGCAAAGAAAAGTATGCAACATTAATAATCCCACAAATAAATATAATAAATTGAAAGATATATAGATTCAAGAGGGAAGACATACACGTTATGTAATGTCCATTTCGTAATGCCCATCCTTCTGAATCCATGTACCATCAATTTGAATCCATGGAATGTGAGCAATTTTGGGCCAATCATCATCGCCCATGAGTTGAGGACAGTTGCGAATCCACAAAGATTGTAATGAGGTGAGGTTGGGCATCCGCTCCGAAAAACACATCCAATTGCCACAGGTTTCGATTGAGAGTTTGAGCAGGGAGGAAACATGTTTAAGCCCTCATCAGTTAAATCTGAGAGCCACAGTTCCTCTAGAAAAAGGAAGAACAATCTTGAAATCTCATTACTCTGTTCTATGTACTCCAAATCACTCAAATTATATGTCCCCATATGTTTAAGAGGAGGAAACTGATTTAACAGTGGGAAACGTCAACAATTTTTGCAGCTATCAGTTCTAAGGTGCACCAGATTAGCGAGAGCAGAAACCCAACTTGGAAACTCTAGTCTTCCGCACCCACACACATCCAACCATTTTAGACTGAGTTTTGGCTGCAACCCCTCTATTGCCAATCCTCAAATGCTCTTCTCTGGCAATACTAGAGAACCTGATGCAATTTGTGGTGTTATGAATGAAGAACTCTAACGAATAATGTTAAAATATAAAATCATGAATAAGCAATATGCAACTAGATTAGATATTAAATAATATCATACTGGAAGGTCAAAAAATAATAATAAATGAACAAAAGATTCATCTTTGAAAAAATAATTAGTAGAGAATAAATGGTATTAGACATGATCCTTGCCGACAATACTCCTCTATTCCAACAGGGGCCAGATTTTTGTATCCTATGATGAAAGAACAAGCAAAAAGGTATACATAGTAAGGGAATTACACCACAGTAGCAGAGTAATTAATATGAAAATTTCTAAGTTGAAATAGATTGATTCACCTTGTTATTGTTATCTCCTCTTAAATTTTGGAGAAAATAGGTCATATCTTATCTGAAGAAACAAGTTCTTTATACAATGTGGTGAAGCCATCCACTCACGAATTCTACAATCCCAAGCTCTTACAAAGTGGCAGAAACGTGAAGTTCATCCACAGCCAAGAGACACCATCGTCGGGTAATAAGAAGGGAAGGCAAGACTACAATATGCTGCTTTCATTGATGGACAGATGAAAAAACTTGCAATCAGAAGCAACATGAAGCCTCAATACTTCGAAACCTCTGGCTGAAATTTTGGACTCCCATAAATCTGAAGAATCGAAGAATAATAAAAAATAAGAAAGAAGAACGAAACTGAATTATGTGTTGACTCTAAACGTGTTCTCATAAAACTTGTAAGCACTTGAGTGATATTGACAGCCAATTTATTAGGATACGTTGTTGGTTGACTTACAAAGAAAGAGAAGAAGAGTACTAAAAGCTTAGACAGGATATTGGAAGATGTTTGCCAGCCTGCAACATTGATAATATCAAATAATATCCAACTAGTTTTAACTTAAAATGTAATGAATTAAAAGATATGAAGATTGAAGGGGAAGACATACATACCCAAAG
>CATIWR010331159.1:0-30514 GCA_949677035.1 Omphalea diandra | reverse complement strand
TATATATATATATATATATAAAGTTATATATGTCTATATATTACAATAATTCAAGATATATTTATCAATATATAATTATATAGATTTTAATAGTCATAAAAAAAAAAACTTTCACACTTCTTAAGATGGAAAGTAAGGGTGAAGCCCATAGTTTCAATAATATAATTTTTATATGATACAACTTTTTAAAGCAAATCAAATACCAAAAATTTAATATTCTTTAACTATTTTCTCTTAAGATTCCACCTACCAAATGCTCTCTTAATATAAATCTCAAATATTTTCTCCTAAGAACTCCAATGACAAAAACTTCAAAAAATTGATTATTGATTTGTTCAAAATTTATTAAATCTTACAAATTGAGATAGAACCAATCTTGAAAGTTGTTTTAGAATAAATTTTAAAAATTGTCTAAATGTAATCATGTACTTGTTTTAGAATAAATTTTAAAAATTGTCTAAGTTTAATTATGTAGTTTCATTTGCTTCATGAAAAATATATATATTTATATATTTTTTGATATCAAGATGTTTAAGAAATTTGATTAATGAAAAATATTTTAAAATTAAATAAAAATAAAAATAATTTTAAGAAAAATGACTTGCTTTTTATTATGTTCCATTTGCTTCATTATTTATTATGACTTGCTGTTTAAAAAAAAAAATCAAATTTGACAAATTCATATAAATGATAAATAAGTTATATAAACATATATTTATTGAAAAACTTATTTTCACTAATCATCATTGAATACCAATGTTATCAATAGTTGCCAATGGTTAATGGATCCTATATAATTTTTATAGCATTTTTCTCATATTGAATAATAAATAATATAAACATAAACTTTTTATAATCTATTTTATATTATAATCTTATAAATAAAAACATAATAGTTTCTAATGTGTTTTGAATACTAGAAAATATTTTTCTCTCTCTCTCTCTCTCTATATATATATATAAGTTATTTTCTATGAAATAAATAGAATTTTAATAAATAATTGATATTTCATTTAATAATAAAGTACGATTATTTAAAATAGATGTCAAAATTTAAATATTATTAATTTGATTCGTTCTCAAATGCTCTCTATATAGTTTGTGCATAAGTCATATGCCAATTAAGGATTTGTGGTCATCAATCGTATAAAAAAAATTAGCAAGAAAAGTATAATATAATGAGAGTAGGAAAACAAATGAAACAACCAAAAAACAAAACCGTGTGCAAAAGCAATAAAAAGGGAGTCGAAAAGTAAATAATAAATCAAATAAAAAAACACGAAAAAGATAAAAGAACAACAAAGAAAATAAAAACAACTTTATGCAATTTTATTTTAAATTCAACAAAGTGCTCAACTAACTTTCTGATATATTAAAAAGATTTCTAATTATTATTTTAAAACTAGTCCTAATTGTATTATTACTATCTTATTTTTTCATATTTTTATAATTATATAATTATATAGTAATTTTTATAAGAGTAATAAATATATAAAAAATTATATAATTATAATATCTTCATGATAATATATTTTTTAAAATAAAATAAAATAAAGTAAATATAATGCACATATTGATGATTAATAAGGAAATACATGGCATGATTTAATGTGGCAGACATTTTTGAATCAAAACAAAAAAAAATCAATTTAAAGTGAATTCTTTAATTATACAATCTAGGGGTGGATATTGAGTTAATTGATTTATTTGATTTGATTTTTCTAAAATTGAATTAATAAAAATTTATTTTTTTTCAAATTGAACTGTATTTATTAGACTTGATTTGGTTTTAATAAGAAAATTTAAATAAAATATTTTGAATTTTTTAGTAGAAATTATGTTATTTTAATTATTTATGGATACAATACATATCATATATTAATTATACATATAGATATGTATTGCAATTTAATTATATTTAAATTATTTATCTAAATAAATTTTATTTTACTAATTAAAAATGTATTCAATTCATTTTTTTTAATTTAAACCACTTAAAATCTATTGCTATTAAATTAATCAATTTTTTAAAATAAAACAAATTGGATGTTCATCTCTAATAAAAAAAACTAAAGCAAATTAAAATTATACAGTGTGATATATTTTTTTAAAATAATTTGAATATAATTTTATGTTTAATTAAATTAAATAGAGTATAATATAGTTTTTGTATAAATGCATATTTCATCATGTGAAATAGTTGTAATGCGTGCATTAATAGTATAATTACAAATTCATTTATTTCATATATATAAAAAAATATTCATAGAAATATTTATAATTTCATGTGATTTTTATTAAAATTAAACAACTTTTTTGGAGTAAAATGAAACAAATTAACAAAACACATAAATAATTATAATATAAAAAGTTTTGTGGTTTGATTTGTTTTATTAATTAATTGAATTAAACTATTTTAGAATAGTTCTAGAGATTTTTAAATTGATTGAATTGTCCTAATCTTTAAACCGAGTTAAATTGTTTAAAGAAATTCAATTTAGTGTGAATTGATTAATGAATATCCTAATAAGTAGTGTCATTTTTCTATAAAAAAATATTATTATTTTAATTATTACATAATTATATGTAAGGGTGAGCAAATTGTCAAAAGAATTGATAGATCGAATCAAATTGATATTGTTCCATTTTTTCGGTTCAGTTTATACGGATACTCAATTTGATTTATTTTATGAAAAATAAATATATAAATTACGATTTTCAGTCGATTCTATTTTATATATCGAAAAAACCGAGAAAACCGAAAATTCCAACCTTAGACTCTCTTTCAAAACGCTGCGCTTAACCCTAGCATACTTGCGTAGGCTTACCCCTCGTCGTTCTCACCCCCAGCCAGCAGCCGCTCGCTCGTCTCCCACTCATTTCTTCCGACCCAGCCGCTCTCTTCCCGCCGTCACCGTTGCCACTGACTCCACAGATTTATCCATTGACAGGTTCCTCCATCGCCATCATCCCCCGGGACTCCACAGATTCCTCCATTGACAGACCCAGACCCCACCACCGTCTTAGAGACCACCGATTTTTCATCTCCCAACCGACAGGATAAGGTACATGTTTTAGACTCTACCTTTGTCGGGTATTTTTGTTTTTCTGCGGTTCGGTTGATATTGAATTTTGATCATTTGTTTCAATCAAAATTAAACTGAAGTTTGATTATCAAATGGAGCAGTGACAATTCTATATCTCTCATACGAAATTTGAATTAGTGAAAATTAACTGATTGATGAGTTTAATAGTGGTTGGATTTGTGATATTGAGGTCTGTTGCTGCTAAATATGGTTTCTTTTAATTCGGATTGGTGAGTTTAATAGTGGTTGGAATTGTGAAGTTGAAGCTGAATTGAATTCAGTTATATTCATAAGAAAATGGCCACTGCAATTGGTGTAGCGAGTTAAATGTTTGGTTGAAATTTTACTTAGAATGGATTGTAATATTGATGTTTTATTGTAATACTTGCTGTATTGTAATATTTATTTTCTGGATTGTGATATTTTTTTTAATTTTCGGTTATTTTGGTTTTGAATTTTTGATTTTTTTTGTTGGGTTCATTTGGTTTTATAAATTTTCAGTTTGATTCGATACACACACACGGTTAATTCGGTTCGATTTATTTCGATTTTTTTAATTTTTTGGTTTGGTTTAAATTTCAGTTGAATTGGTTTGTTCAGTTCTGTCTAAAACTATCCTAAAACTGACCGAACTGTCCAATTGCTCACCCCTAATTATATGAAAGGATTGGGCCATTCATTGACACCGCTATTCTCTGAGTGGCCAAGAACGTATATATTTGGGGCACACAAGCCAAAATTAGGGTAAAACTAGAGAGTCTGCCAGAATTGATGCCAGCAAAGCTCTGGTGCAATGGCCTCATAATCCAATGGAAAACCTGCGAAAACAGTATTTCTGCTCCCTCATATTGTGCTCACAATCTAATTTTTAACTTTAAATTAAAGCCTCTTATATGCGAATATGATGATGTTCCATTGATTTAAACTTAATAAATAAATTTAAATTTAAATTAATTTGAATTTACTTCGATTTGATTGTGTTTTATTAATAAATTAAAATAGAAATTTGGTCATCCATCACTTTAACTCCAAGTTTATATATATAGTACTCTAAAAGATATGCCCCAATTCATAAGATCTTGATTAGGGGTGGGCACTATTTGATTTAAACTGAAAAATCAAACTGAACCATGTTAATTCGGAAATTCGGTTCGATTCAATTTAAGTTTTTAGAAAATTCGATTATTTTGATTTGGTTCGATTTTCAATTTAAAAATTTTTTGAAAAGCTAAACTGAACCGAATGTCTACCAAACTACGCCATTTTGATGTTTAGCAAGTAAAACTAAACCTAATATTCTTCCTTCATTCATTCTTCTTCAATGCTGACCCCCTCACCTCTCTCTCTCTGCTTCACGCGATCTTCACCTCTCTTTCTTTACTTCATGCAGAGCCGACCTCACCTCTCTCTGCTCACGCTGTCTCCTTCCTCCCTCCTCACACCTCTCTCAGCTTCATGCAGGCTCTCTCATCACGCCTTCTCCTCCTGTGACGCAGGCTGCTGTCTCCTCTCTCCATCCTCGCACCTCTCTTTCTACTCTTCATCACTGATAAAATCAGCACTCATAACGATCCAAGGTACATACTTGGAAGAATAGTCACTTTGGGAACAACAGAGCAACAACAATTTCAAATTGAATGGAATTTCAGTAGTTTGGAAATTGCTCATGTTTTTTGAAATTAGTGGCTTTGGATGGGTTAAATGATTTCTAAATTCCATTCTATTTTTAAATGATTTGGAAAAAATAGTACAACACGGATGCTTAAATGATTTCAAAATTCCATTCTATTTTTAAGTGATTTGGAAAAAATAGTACAACAACAATGCTTAAATGATTTCTAAATTCTATTCTATTTGAAATTGCTTAAATGAATGGAAAATATTCACTGCAACAGCACAACATGATTTCTTCGCTTCTATTTTGAAGTGAAGGGAAAATAGTCACTTTGGGAACTATTTAAGAAGAAAAATTAAAAGAATCAGTGTAAGATTTTCTTTCGCTATGTATTTTTTATTGCTAAAGGAAAGAAGTTTTTAGGAAAGGTATTGTTGGGCTTCATCTGTTACTAAGATTTTTTTTTTTAACTATATCAGAAGAACTTTGTGATGTTTCTTTTTCCTGTTGATACTTGGTTCTTGATTTTGTGTAGCTTACAATTGAACTTTGTCAAGTTTTGCTGCTATTGTATCTTTTTTTCTAGATCTCTACATATACTACATGAGAATTTGTCCAAAGTCCTATATGATTTCTATCTCCACCTAATCTGTTGTTCCATAATTGAGATGAAGGAACAAGGGTCTGGGATATAGTACCTTCTATGATCTTTCAATCCTGTCGGTCTTGATTTGGTTTGATTCAATGCGGTTTACAAAAATAAATCTCAGTATTTCGGTTTTGACCAGTTTGGTTCTGTTTGAACTGAATGTCCAACCCTATTCTTTACAGAGATGTTAACTATTATGCGCTATTATGGGATAATGATAAATAAGCTATTTTAATTTATTTATGTATAGTAAATAATCAGAACTCAATTATTTGGGGACTGTGTTTCTGTTTTTCAGCAAATCATATGATAACATGTATGTATAATATTATTATGTATAATTTTAAATTATATATAATTATTAATAATTTTATTAAAAATAAAAATAATTTAAAATAATAAATAATTATATATTAATAAAATTATTATTTAACTATCTAAAAATTATAGTAATTATGATATAGTAATAAAATTTTAAACCTCTTGGTTTTATATTCATTTTTCTGTTCCGTATTTTGATTTCGATAAAAAAAATAATTGAAAAAAAATTGCGTTGATAGTTTTGTTGCAATTTGGTCTTTTCATAATACCAGAGCCACAACAAAGCAAATTGCGAGCAAGAAACCCTATGCCAACCAAATACTAAAGGGAGGAGAGGACAAGCAAGAATAGGACAACAGCTATGGGGTATACAAAGGACCAACTGCTTGCTCGCTTGAAGGTCTGCCTCTTTTTTTTTCTTCACCTATTTTTAATGTCGCTGAAATTTGATTTGGATTTGCTTCTTTTTCATTTCTTTTGGGCCATTTTTTTGTTTTCATGATCATATACTTGAATGATTGGTAATGGGTATTAGATGTTGGACTAAATTTTCACTGATCCATTGCATATACTAAGAATGATTTTCATTGATGAGTGGAATTTTAGGATATTGGTTGTGATTTGTGGTTATGTTGAGCATTTTTCCCTCAATTAATGTGGATTTATGTATTGGGTTCTTTTTAGGAGCTTCAAATTGATTTTTCTCAGTGTGAACATCCCCCTGTTTTGACCGTTGAAGCCCAGGTAAAGTTTGTTTTTCTAGAAAACTAAGTTATATATGTGTTTTTAGCTTTTACAAACTGTATGTCCTGACAATGATGCAAGGAAATGGATTTTATGCCAGGCAAAGTATGTCGGGGACAAGGGAGGTGCACTGAGTAAAAATTTGTTCTTGAAAGTAAGGGACATAAAGATTTTTATAAGACCTGTTTATTTGCTTATGTTTCCTACTGAATATCTTTTTTGCCTTTTAGAAATTTTTACAAATCAATTATTGTACATGGTCATGTATGCAGGACAAGAAAAATAGGTTCTATATTGTTTCTGCTTTGGCTGATACAAAAGTAGATATGAAAGGTAAATATGCTTTTTCTAATTCTATTTTGAAGTCCTGGTTGTAGTATTACGTGTTTGAGATGTTATAAGCTTGCTCTGATTTGTGCTTGCCTTAGTTGATTTTGTGTTTTATTATTTTATTGGATATTAAAGGGAGTTACTTGCTTTTAAGGCTGAGCAGTTTTATCTCAAAGGCTTGGTTTGGGAAAAGGAGGTGTAAGAATGGCTCCTGAAGAAGCATTGGGAGAGATACTTCAGGTACATGCTTCTAACGTGCATTGTCCTATGCTCACCTTGAGGTTTCCCTTGGTCTCTTTCTTTTTCACTATGTATCACCAAAACTATTATGTATTGGGAATTTGTAACCTATTATAATTAGTATGATTTCCTAAATTTTAATTTTGTTTAGCCATCACTGAAACTGGAATATTTGAAGGCAATCAAAGCTCTGGTGTGTGGCAATGGCAATGATGTGCAGACTCTGCAATCCTCAATAGATGAATGAATAAATGTTGGCTCTTGTTGTATTTATGAGCATACAAATTTAATTTTTAAGTGTACTCATAAAGTGATTTCCTGTTTTTAAATTAAAAAGTTGCTTCATTTGTATGTACTTACTCTGCACCAATTAATGTCTGTCTATGGTCCAGAAGTTTAATTGCGATTAATTGTCTTATTGTTTTATGTTTCTATTCTTCAAGGTTCCATTGGGTTGTGTTACTCCTTTTGCATTAATCAATGAGTCAGCAAGGTATGCATTAACGCTTATTTGTCATTAGAATCAATTTTATCCCTTTCTCTAAATTTTTTTTTCCCAGTTGATATGCATAAGTAGTTCTGCTCACTCTGGCCTTGATAAATTATGTTTTCATCTTTGGCCTCAACTAACCTTCAAAATGCTAAAATAAGCCATATGCTGGTTTCTTCTTGGTAATGTTGCAATTCATTATTAGATTTCTCACTTAATCTGTTGTTTGTATAATCATTACTTTTGAGAGTGAACTCTCCTCCAGTGTCAACTTATTTTCAAGCACGTGCTATGAAAATACTCTTTAAATTTAAGGCTAGCAACCAATGTGCGCAATGAGCAGTACTCTTCTAGGTCTTTATGAAATTAGGATTTCAAGATTAGAGGAATGGTATATAAAAAAATAAACATATTATTGCAAATGAAGTCTAGATTAAAAAAAAAGCATATAATATGTTTATTATGTAGAGTCATTCTATGGTTTCATAAACAATATCAAAGTTGTATTAACATGGCAGAAGTTTTCTAATGTAATCTGCGTGATATTTGATAGTGGCAGTGATAATGAGTTGGGAGAAGAAAGTTTCTTTGACTCCATTATTTGGGGCACTAGCATGACTATTTTGACCCAATTTAGTATATTTATTACAATGCGATTGGTCTTTTGATTAGTAGTTGAATTTGGTTGAAAAAAATTGAAATTTTGTAAGAACCAGACTTTTGTTTGATTGTTTGGGTTGAATTTATTTAATTTTCCCTGTTATGATTTGAATTCGCTAGGGTAATAGTATCCGATTTCCAAGTTCTTCATTTTGTCTTTTATAAAAAAATATTTAATAAATTCTTTGGTTTGTGACTTTTGTGTAGGCATGTCTCACTGTTGCTAGATAAAGGGTTTTTATCACAGGAGCATTGTTTCTTCCATCCGCTATCTAACAATATGTCAATCTGTAAGAAAGTTTGCAGTATTATTTTTGTTCATTATGTATTATTCACTGGATCCATCTGATATTGTTTGATTTCATCCATCTAATTTAATGTCTCCAGCCTCTCTTTTGGATAAATTATCTTCTTTATTAAATGACTTGTCTGATATGTGATGTTCTAGTTTCTGGCACTAGCATGATTATTTTTCTAGGATCTTGGTGCTTAATAATATTAAAGGATATTATTTTGGGAAATTGGAGGAATTTCTGTTGAAGTATCTTCTGTAAGTTTCTTGATCAATTTAATTTCTGATTTGGCAACCAATAAATAGCATATACTACTTGTTGTGTATCAGGATATTCAGTTCATTAAAAATTGTAAACATTGTTTCAGGGGTCACGTTCATTGAATAATGTGTACATGAGGCAGCATAGAGTGGATATTTTGGTTGCTCTGAACAAATTAAGTGACAATTTGGATTAAAAAGGATAATGGTTGAAAGAACATCATGAGCCAAAGTCATCACATCTCATGTTTGCTCCAAATATAGTGCAAAATTGGATCGATGCTAAACTAGAGCTGTCTAACTCTGTCTACGGCATTATAGTCATAGAAAAGATATTTTATCCCCTCCACCCCTTTTTTCTGCTTAATAAATTCTATGTCAAAATTACGTTAGAGGCGAATAGAGTTAGTATTTAGTTCAAATGGATCACTGAATTTCCCCCTTGTAAGGTATAGTAATTGTTGGAAGGTTATATATGGGGAGAATTGTGAGTACTGTCATTATTTCAAAAGGTTTATTTCTGTGTCGTGATCTGTTTTATTGTTTATTTTTCTTTTTGAGCGACTAGATTCTTTTATTCTTTCCTTTATTACAACATTAACATTTTCTTGTTTGTAGTAATTTTTGGTGCATCTATTATTTTTTTTCTGCCCTTATTTGTTCATTGAAATTTCATGGCGTTTATGGTATTTTTGCTAAGAGGGTTGTCTAGTTAGTTTTTTGTATATCTTATGTGACTTAATGACTTATTAATTGTGTACTTTAATACCTATTTATCTTATTGCATTTTTCTCCAGCTCTTCATCCTCGTGATCTTGACAAGTTTCTTAAATCTATTGGGAGAGAGCCCTCATATCTTGACCTAGAGGTGATTCAGAGTTCATTTTGTTGTGTTAACTTACCAAAGACACACTGTTTAAATGCATAACACTAAAATTTTTTCTTGTAGGCTAATCCATCAGTAGGGAAGGATCATCCTCCTGATCTGGCTGTTTTTGTTCCATCTGATTCTACCATTCTGTCCAATCCTCCAGAAAAGGCAGTTGCCTTGCAAGGTCATACTGAAAATGCTGTTTCTGCAGATAAGAAGTCCACTGCTGCTGCAGGTACTCAAATGTGATTTTATTTCTCAATTTGTTGCTTATTTTTACATGGTAGTGGTAGCAATTTTCAATGTGGGGAGCAATAGCAGGGGAAAGGGTGGGGCGCTAGGTGGGCCAAAAATGTAATTAATGTTATCGAAAATATAAATGAACAAAGCTCACTTACACTAGCAAGCATCTGATTAACGTAATAGCAGCTTATTTATAATGCGCATTTGTCAATTGAGCTTAAGCTTTCCCCAAGTGGCTTATGATGTATTTGTAATCCATTTTATAATTCTCTCTCTCTCTGTCTCTCTCTTGTGCAGTAAAAACTGCCAAGACACCTGTTACTGTAAAAACTGGTAAAGACAAGTCGACTGTTGCTGCACATCAGCCAAGCATTTTCTCAGATGCCGAACTACTTGTGGAAGAGATTCTGAATAAGACGTCCAGTCTTTTGCTTTCAGAGGTAAATTCCTAGTGGACTTCTCTTCTATTTGAACATATATGGTATATGAGTTAGGCTTAACAAAATTGGCTCTACAGATTAAAGAGGATTCTATCAAGCAACATGGTGAACACCTTGGAACTGTGGTTGCTGACACTGTTAGAAACCGTCTTAGCTCAGATTTGAAAAGTCTTGCTGTGAGTAATCATTATTTCTCAATAGTTATGAAGTAATAGTTGCTGTCACAGGGCATGGCTTGCATGAAACTTATTTGTGATGTTCTACTGTACTATGTTTAATTTCTTGTGATGGCATATGCATCCTTCCTCACTAAGCATGATTTTCTTTGCCTATGATGGTGACTAGGACATGTTAGCTGTGGAAGCGTTTTATACTTGTGTTCATGAGGATGTTGTTTATTGCAGATAATGTTCAAGAACACTGCCTATGCACAGGGGTTTTATGCTGGCGTGCGCCATCATCCCAAATCATTATGAAGAAGTTTACAATGGTGAGATGACTTGTTCAACTAAAGAGAAGAACATGAAAATGAAACTGCATTTTAATTGTTTGACAACAGAAGTATATGTTTCTAAATTCCTTTATGGATGAAGAGTTTCAATTGCATCGGCTCAGTGGCCTTTCTATGTGAATTTGGCAACTGAGTTTTACTGTTTTGTTTAATTTTGTTGGTGATATAATGCAACTATCTGAGTTCAGCATTGTCGTAGTGTTATCATGTCGAAGTGATGCAGGCTCGTCAGTACCTTTCATATGAAAGAAATTATTTATTTCTGCAATTACATTAGAGATTCCAATACCTATTAGAAATCAAAGCGATTGCTTTATTTAATTGCTTCACCATTAAATGGTTTCAAAGTAAGCAAGGTAACAATCATTTCAGTGCATAAGATGCTGAAGAAGACTACGATACCAGCTTTGTCCTGCAACAAACAATCTCATATCATATGGTTATAACAAGAAATACCGCAGAATCATTGGACATTCAACTGTGGAGAAGTAATGCTCTGCTATTCGAACCTAAATGAGAGGGAGAACCATCATAAAAGGATTGGATCCCTCTCAAGTTCCAAATAATATGAATCTTTCGTTTCAAAATCAATGGTTATGGTTTACTTTTAGCAGATATCCGCTCATTTTATGAAATTTTAATTTTAATTTTTTTTATAAAATTCTTAACTATCCATTTGAATTTTTCTTTTTTTAAAAAAATACAAATTATTATAACATAATTCAAACTTGAGAGGATCCTAATCTCTGGTGAAGATGGAGTGAGTTGCTAATCAGAACTAGAAGCATAATTCACAAATAAGACAAATTATATAAGAACTCTATGCAATATTGCAGAATGAAGCATTGAAAACCAAATATTGAATTTGAGACCATCATCTAAGTACTAAGATGAACAAATTGGCAACGCAACATGCACAAAGGAAAAGGGTTTTATTGGAATCTGACAAACAAGTAGTGAAAAGAAAGAAGGTTAAATCGACATACCAGTAATCTACCAGCTAGAGATGCCTTTCCACACTGCCCGTGCATAACTACTTTACACACTTACATTCCTAACAAACATATATAAAACATGTAAAAAATGAAGTCCATATAAATTGTTTTTTGGCAAGTCCAGGCAACGTTGTAGGGGCTAAAGAATATTGCAAGTACACCATCTTGAGTTAGCACTTGGAAGAATATAGCTTAGTTCAGTCCCATGGAAGATTCACTAGTAAACTGTGTCAAATCATAAATAAAATGTGCACCATACGCAATATTTGTGGCAATAATACATCCTTAAAGGCTCTCCAGCCACAGGCAAAGCTACTTTAAGAGGTGCGCTTATGTTTCTCAAACCACAGGCTCTACTGGATACAAATGAATTCTTGCTGATCATGATATCAAATTTTACTTCTTTAGTTTAACAGAATTTAAGTCTGTAAATTTAGGTAATAGTCATTGAATTCCAACGATTCAATGGCTTGGGAACACCCTAGAAATGAAAGTTAAGATGGTGTACCTATCATCAACATGGTCATGAGCCATACCTATTATCAGCATCAAATGATTTGTTTTAACTCATAACATCATTGAATTGCTAAAAAATGAAATCTTGATCTGTAGTTAAGTCATCAGTGCTACAAACTTGTCTATCCCTATATTAGCAATACATTTATAATTCGATACAAACACATTGACAAAAAGCTAGCATATATATATATATAATTCTGATCTTAGAACTTGTTATATAATCTTTCGCCATGCATTAAATAATTGTTTCATTTCATTAATTTTTAAAATATCAAGCAATTAGAAATCAATTCAAAATAAAATAATAATTCTAATATAATATAAAACATTATATTAAAAAACAATTATGTTTTCAAATAGAAAAATTATTATTTTATAATCAACTAATATATAAAAAATACAATACAAATTTCTTATTAAAATTATAATAAAATTTTATAATTACATTATAACACTACAAGAAAAAGATAAAATAGTGATGAAAATTAGCAATGGATGTAAACCCGTAGCTAATTACCAACAGATTTGCAACAAATCAACAGGAGAAGACTAATGGAGGTTTTTAGCGACATATTAGCGAAGATCAACGATGGAAGCTTAGCGATGGATGCTAAATCTCTCGCTTTCTTGTGGACCATTAGGTGGCGCCAATTGTAATGACAACAAAGCGAGAGAATGTCGATGGATTTTAGAGATGGAAATAGATTCTATTGGTATTTATTTTGTTAATAAACAAAAAATTATTATTATGTTATTACTGTTGCTTAAGGACAAATTGGATCCCTCGCTACATTGATTAAGTGAAACGGTTATCGTTTCACTTAATATTAGCGACAAATTGGGTTCGTCACTAAGTTTCATCCTTATAACTTTGGCTTCTCCTTTGGTTCATAGTTTGCGATTCCCCTCTTTCTCTCTGTTATTTCTCTCTCTCTTTGTTGTCCCTGTTCCTGTCCCTCTCTGTTTATTATCCCTTTGTTAATCCCTTCCCCCAATTTTGAGCCCATCTTCCTCATAAACTTTGGATATCAAAGAAGCTGAGGGAAAGAAGTTGTTGTCGTTGCTGGTTTCGGAGCTGCCATTGCCCCTGCCTACTATGATTCTCGATTAGTGGTATGTTCTTTTACCTATTGCATTCTCTAATTTTAGTAATTGTATGTTTGGATTAAATTAGGGTTTTTATAATTATTAAAATAATTTGTAATTTCTTAACTTCTCTATTATTTAAATTTGTATGTGAATTTGATTAATGTAAATCTGCTTGATTTGAGTTTCTGATTTGGGATTAGGGATTATTTTTGTTTGACTTCAGTTGATTTGGGAATTTGGGTTTGATGTTTTTGTTCCACTGTTAAATCTGCTCGATTTGGGTCATTTCCCTATTTCTTTTTGTTAAATTTGTTAAATCTGCTTAATTTTGTTAAATCTATTGTCACTTTCTCTCTTTGTTTTTGTTTAATTTCAGTTAAATCTATTTGATTTTGTATTGTTTTTTTTTTATTTTGATTGACAGATTCTGTGTAAGTGTTTGATTGTTTTAATTCCACTGCTTAAAAATCAAGTTTGATTTCTGTTGATTTGAGTTTATGTTAATTAGGAATTTTTTTTTTATTTTGCATTTTGAAGAGACTAATGAGGGTGGGTTTGAATTTTTGATAATGCATTTCTGTATTTTGTTAAAGTTCGTCTTCTGTTTTGAATGAACCCATTTGTTGTCTTTGAGTTTTTACTTTAAGTTTCTTATTTTGATTTGTCAAGATTTAAACATTTGATTCTCTATATTCATATTCTTTAATCATTATTCGTAATGTAGATTGTTTGATGTTGGTGCAGTTTATTGGGATTGAATTTTATGGCATAGAAAGTTCATATTGAATTTTAGTTGTATGATAGAGGACATAATGCAAATATGTTATCAAGGTATATTTAGGGATTAGGGTTTGTTTACTTGTTAGAAATTGAAAATTATTTTTCAATTTTTGAAAATAGAAAATATGTTTACTTGTGTTTATCAAAAACTTGTTTCAAGCTTCAATTATTGTTAGTATTTTAAAGTTTTGTTTTCTTGTTTTACTAAGGATATTGTATTTGAAAATTTAATTTTCATGAGTTGAAATTTTTATGGTTCAATAGTTTGAGAGCACAATCCAATTAATTTTGAAGTAAAATTTATGAAGAAAAACTTGAGTCAATAACTTTAAAGTCTCAATGTTTAAACAAAGTGAATTCTTCTTTTAATTTGTATGCAAAAAGATGACAAACACAATTGAAGATCATATTTTAAGTCTTTTATCCATGATTGCAATTTATAATGACATTTTAAGACCACATTAGATTTTTTTAACAAAATAACTATATAACATCAATATTTTCTAAATCGATTTTTATCTACTTAATTAAGTGTTATATTTGCTTTATTTATTTATTTGTTATAATTATATTAATTTAATTTGTTAGTACTTTTAAAAATTGAACTAAAATTCATTTTAATTCATGAACTTGTTTATCTCTTTCTATGTCGATTTGTTAGTGTAGTTGTATAGGAATTATTGTGTCATTTTCATGTTTGGATTGTTTTGCTGCACTAGATATGTGTTGAAGTAATAAGATTTTTTTTAATTTTTTTAAACTTGGTTATTGTGATTTGCCAAGTAATTATTGACTTGAGGAGAACTAGAGGCGAAAGAATTCATGAGGAACTATAGAAGTGCTTGTTTGATATTGTTTAGCATTGTTGTTGACAATATTTCAAAATATGTATTATGATGTTTTTGCTTATTGTATATTTCTTTTTCAAGCATACTATTTTTACTTTTTGAGTTGATGTTACTATTATTTTGTGTATTTAAAAAGATTTGATCTATATGTTGCTAGATATTTAGTGATTCGAGGAGAATTGGAGGTGAAAGAAAAATGTGAAACTGTAAAAGTGTTTGTTTGATTAAATTTATAATTATTGATTATGAAAGATGTGATATAAGTGTTATTATGTATTTTCTTGTTATGATTTATGTTTTATGCCTACAATTTCAACTTTTTATTTAATGGTACTATTATTATGTGTATTAAACATATTTTATCTAAGTTATATGTGAGTTGTGTTTTGCCAAGAATTTGGTGACCCGAGGAGAATTGGAAGCAAAGGAATGAATGCAGAATTATATAAGTACTTTTTTATTTTATGAATTTTTATGTGTTATTTAAAAATAATATTATTATGTGTTCTATTATTCTTATTTCCTTTTTAGGACTAAGATAGTTGTAAAAAATCCAAAGGGCACTCCATTTTTTTTCAAAAATCATAAAGAACATATGAAGATCAAATTGTTTTACATTATGAAAGGAATAACATAATCATAAAAGAAATGAATAACGTAATCGTAAAACAAAGGAATAATATAACCATCAAAGACACAAAGTAAATAAACAAAGGAAAAATGAAAGAACCCTAAAGACAATGAATATACCAATTCTTTTTAAGAATAAAATAACTCAAAACAAACACAACGTCAATGCTACCCTAAAAGAAATAAATAAAATGACTATAAAAGACACAAAGACTATAAAGAAAGAAAAAATGAAATTATCCTAAAGATAGCTAATGACCAATACCTTTTTAGGAATAAAATAACCTAAAAATAAGAAAGTTTGATAACCGTCAATAAAATTATCATCAAATTTAATCATAAAAGACACAAAGAACATAAAGTATGGATAACCCTCAATAAGATGATCATTAAAGTTTAATGAATTGACTCGCAAGATGGTAACATAAAAGACAAATTATAATAAGATGAACATAAAAGACACAAAGAATATAAAGAAATAAAAAGGGAAATTATCCAAAAGATAATTAAATGAAAAACCCTTTTATGATAAGATAACCTAAAACCATACGAAGTTTGATAATCCACCAAAGAGATGATAATAACAGACACAAAGTGAATATTATGAAAGATAAATTTGAAAGATAGTGAATTGAATGACCCATTTTCATAATAAGATTACAAAGAGAAAGTTTGATAACCCTCAGTACAAAATGAGGTTGATCATAAAAGACACAATAATATTCCAAAAGAATAAAATGAAATTACCTTAAAGAAAAAATTACCAATTCTAAAAATAAACATTACGAAAGGATCATAAATGACCCTTGTAAGGATCATAATATGATTGAGTTATATATATATATATATATATATATATATATATATATATATATATATATGTATGTATTGTTTTTAACAGGAGGAATAGTCTAAGTTTTAGAGGAAACTCTATCAAAATATCACTAGTATTTTGAGTATGTTTAAGCATAACACTAGTAAGTATATATTCATAAATATACAATTATTAGTCAGAAAAGCCTTAGAATCTTATTTGGTGTTTGTCTCACTAGATATGGTGAGACAAAGCTAAATTATCCAAGTCGGACAATTTAGAAATGTGATGTTTATATATAAACCAACAAATGCAAGTGTTTTAATTGATATGCTGAAAGTTTGTACTATCCCCTACTGTTCTATGGATGCATAATGAAATAAGTGTTGATTCATGCAATGACACTAAAATGGTGTACGTCGTATAATTGAGTATTTATTTCATATTGTTTATTTGGCGAACCATAAAAAGATATTTTCGAAATTTCTACATATTGATAAATATATTGCATTTGTCATTGGTCATCAGACATTGTATTTCTGAATGAGTAGGTTCCTACCTATTAAAATATAAATAGACTTATAAGGAGTTATAATACAGTTGAAAAGTAACTTTCATTTATATGTATTTTTTATATAATGCTCATAGGAAGGAAAAATGAGACTCGATCGAGAATGGATATATAAGAGGCTTAAGGATGATCTGTTGAATACATATTATATGAGTGAGATGAAAAATTTTATTGAATTTGCTTGAAATCACCCAAAACTGAATGATGAGAACAAGATTAGGTGTCTGTGTAACCATCACAAGTGTTAGAACCGCATATTTTTAGAAGTGGATACTGTAAGCTCCATTTGTACAAAAATGGTTTTGTTCCTGAATATTATATGTGGACTCTTCATGGAGAAACTGCTGAGGGAGATAATGAAAATGTAGTCCATGATCAAGCTAATGCAATAGAAAGGGTTTGAATCATCGAATCCATATCAAACAATGGTATAAATGCAGCAAGTCCTCATTTTGATCCCACTGAGATAGAGGAATCATTGAATCCTGAGGCTCATGCAAATATGGACTTGTATCCGGGTTGTACAAGGCATCCACAGTTATCATTTATATTCCAATTGATGCACGTGAAATCAAAACACCATATGTCTAAACGAAATTTTGATGACATGGTTGGAATAATGAAAAAAATTACACCAGTTAATAGTTTAATACTTGATAACTTCTATAGGACTAAGAAATTAGTGCAAGGTATGGGACTACCGGTTGAAAATATTTATTATTGTAACAATGGTTACATGATTTATTGGCATGAAGACAGTGAATTAACTAGTTGTAAGTTTGTGGTCATGCCAGGTGCAAGAGACCTTATAGTGAAGGTCGTAAATAACACAAAACTCTTGTTCCTTATAAGAAGATGTATTATTTTCCTCTAACCCCTTAATTATAAAGATTTTATACATCAAATGCAACAACTACAAAAATGCATTGGCATGCTGAGCATAAGGTTAAAGATGGTGTCATGTTTCATTGCTCAGATTCTCCTGCTTGAAATCATTTCAATCAAACACATCCAGATTTTGTAACAGAAACTCAAAATGTTTAATTAGGTCTTTGCATATATGGGTTTTAACCTTTCGGTCAATCAAGACAACAGTATTCTTCATGGCCCATAATTGTCACACCGTATAATTTGCTACCATGGTTATGCATGAAGGATGCTTAAAAGTTCTTATTAGTACCTAGGCCAAGAAATCTTAAGGATAAACTGAATGTATTTTTATAACCACTTATTGTAGAACTCAAACAGTTGTGGCACAAGGGTGTGCAAACATATAATATTTCAAAGAAATAAAATTTTAGATGTGAGCTATCTTATGTGGACAATAAGTGATTTTCTAGCATATGCGATGTTTGTCAGGATGAAGTATTGTTGGAAGGTTAGCTTATCCATATTGCATGAAGAATTTCAATGTTTTTACTCTATCTAAGAGTAGAAAGTAGTCATGGTTTGACAACCATATAAAGTTTTTACCAAAAGATCACCCATACCGAAGGACTAAAATGTCGTTCATTAAGAATAGAATAGTAACTAAAGGTCCACCACCTATCAGAACTGGAGTTGAGATGTTGAACGAGATAAATTAATTGAGTCTTAAGAAAGCCACTGAACTAGATGCTAATGAGATAAATGGTCCATTATGTAGGACTTGTGGATAGAGGAAAAGAAGCATTTTTAGGATTTGCCCTATTAGAGTACGAACTTGATTTGACATAATTTGGATGTAATGCACATTGAGAAAAATATTTGTGATAATGTATTAATACTATCATGAGTATGGAAGGAAAGAAGAAAGACACAAATAAATCTCGACAGGAGATGAGTCAATATTGTCATTGCCCTAAGTTGGAACGGATTGCAGTAACAGGAAAATACCTTAAAGCTTGTTACACATTAGACAAGCAGGAGAAAGAAGTCTTATGTCAATGGGTAAAGAATCTTAAATTTCCTGATAGGTATGTGTCAAATATGGCTAGATGAGTGGACATGTAAAAAATTAAAGTTGGTTGGGATGAAAAGTCATGATTGTCATGTATTCATGTAACGATTGATACCAATTGCATTTTGTGAACTATTATCGGGTAATGTATAGAAAGGCCTTAATAGAATTGAGCCTCTTTTTTAAGGACCTAACTACTACTAACGACATGTAACTTGAGGTAAAGATACCTATCATTATTTGTAAGCTAGAGCGTATATTTCCTCTAAACTTCTTTGACTCGATGGAACATCTCTTGGTTCACCTAGCTTATGAAGCAAGGATAGTTAGTCCAATGTAATATCGATGGATGTATCCATTTGAGGGGTAATTAATAGTTGACATGAGTAGATTTCACAATTTATTTTAATTTATGTATATACACCATCTTATATGTATTAATATTGTAGGTTCCTTCAAAGGCTGAAAAATAACATGAGAAATAAAGCTAGAGTTAAAGGTTCAATATGTAATGGATATTTAATGGAGGAAGCATCATTGTTTTGTTCGCACTACTTTGAGGATCATGTAAGTACGAGGCATCGAAAAGTGCCCCACAACGATGACCAATCTCAAGATGTAGCGAAAGAGCATGAAAGAAATTTTTCAATATTTACACATCTTGGTCGCGTATTTGGACAGGAAAAAATGAGATTCATGACATATCAAGAATATAAGGTTGCTCAATGTTACATTTTGTTGAATTGCACAAAAGTGGAACCATTCATTAAGTAAGTAGCAGATAAGTTTGTTTATTTTCATATATTAATTTGTTAACTTCATATGCATTTATTTTTTCCCTCTTAGAATTTATGTTAAAAAGTTAAAGCAACGTCAACCACAAATTGCTTGTCATAAAGTTGATGTTAAACTTAAAAAGAATTTACATCTTTGTTTGACAAATATGTGAATATCAAAATTTCATTATTTATGTTTACATGCATGTGTGTGTACATTGAAATTAAATTAACTTGTTACGAAATTGATGGGTATTTATTTTAGGCACATGATCCATCACATAACATCTCAAACAAATTTATAAAGGATTTAGCAAAAGGTTCATTGTGAATGGTGACATCTTATCTAAGGTATTATGTAAATTGATTTAAATTTCACATTGAAAGACAGTTCTTATACAACTACCATGAATAGTGGGTGTTTGTATAAAACACACTAATTACAATGTAGATGAAAGCGACTATTATGATCGGTTAATTGAAGTTATAGAGTTGGAGCATACAAAATTGCCAATTAAGAGAACCGTCTTATTCAAGTATGAGTGGTTAAATCCAACACCTAACTTAGGCATTAAAGTTTATCCGAAATATAAACTTGTCAAGGTGAATCATAAAAGAAGTATGAGTCATTTGTTCTGGCATTGCAAGCATGTCAGGTTTAATATTGTAGTTACCCTAGCTTAAGAGGTGATTTGAGCAATTGATTGGTTGTATGTAAAATTAAAACTAGAGGACAAGTCCAAATTCCAGTAATATCTGCAATAACTTCAAATTCTCATGTAACACCAGCCTTCAAAGAGAATGATATAAATACTCATATAATTATAATTATGAAGGATGAAGAATCTGGATCATTAAATGATCCAAATGTCAGTTTATTGAAATTGAAGATGACAATATTAAATTAGAGGATGAAGCAGAGGTAGACTTGGAATCAGATGATGATGATGGAGAAACTGATAAGGAAGAGAATTTGTACAATGGTATAGATAATGAAATTGATTAGAGCTACTTTGTATATATATGATTTTTATTTGTCTTTATTATTATGTTTATGGTAATCAATGTTTTTTTTTATTATGCATGTGTTATTAAAATGATCCATTTCCTATCTATAGTTATCTATTTTTATTTAGTTATTATTATATATATACATCATGAGAGGGAGTAGCGATGATACTGTTAGAACCCCGAGGGGCGGTAGATCTGACTCAGATGCTTCTGGGCGAGGGACATTGGGCCGAGGTTCATAACATCCACCCTTTATTCCACCAATGCAACCATTAGCACTTGAGACTTCATCACCGTCATCCTCACTTCCATCGGTGCACCCCACGACATCATCAAAGCCATCCTTACTTCCACCACCATCCTTATCAGTATCGCTTATACCATCACATGTGGATGAGACACCGACTACACTGTCATTAGTGGCATGAGTCACACAGTCTAGTCTTGGTCGAGTCCAACTCCATCTCATCGATGGGTGGCATGTAACTTATGTTTTTTCAATTAATTTTTATTTCCTTTTTTATAATTATGGATTTCAAAGTCCTTCAAAATGCAATCTATAACTTAATATATAATTCATATAATGTATGCTATTTTTTCATGTTTTATAGTTATTATTACTTACTTATTCTTTATTGCATAAACAACAATTTCATTTCAAGCAATGTTTATTCTGCTCGGATCTTCATATTTTTTTACTTCATTTAGAGCCTTTTGGACATACACGGAAGCATGTTTCGCAAACGACGCGAGAGTTTTATTGGGAAGAGTTTAAGGTATAAATGAATAATAATTTTATCTCATTTTAATTAATAATTTTATTTATTTAAAAGCATTTTTCTAATCAATTTTGTTCATTGTATTTGCATCAGTTTTTTATTTGGGATCTGTCACTAAATGCCTAGATTAGGTGTAGGAGGGAGCATCAAGTCGCTAAACATTAAATCGACAATTTTTCTAGGTGGAGACGGAGTGGCAGACAACCTACGAGCGTCCCAAAGATTGTATAGGATAGCTGGCAAGCAACATGGTCCACACTGAAGTTCAAAGACCATAGTGCGCAGGCGTCTCGCAATCGACTTAGTGAGACAAACAGTCCTAGTTTTGGTCCCTCCTACCATACTAGGGGTTCCTTTTCTATGGCCGAGCATCGTAGATGTCTGGTGAGTATGTTTTACATAGTTCTTAATTAATATGTGACTTATGCTTATTATATATTTATCTATATTTATAAAATGTATTTATTTACAAAGTGAAAAATTAGGTCATGATACTACATATTTTGAGTATACACACGTCAGTTAGAAGAACTAGCAATACATCGATTAGCGGTCTACTGGTGTAGGTGTAAGTTTTATTGAGATGAATCATTTAATATTTCAACTTCATTAATAATTAATTTTATTTATTTAATTATTTTTTATTAAATTCCATTTCACTTCGCCCTAAATTATAAGATGACTACCACTCTTCATATGAGAGAGCTACTTAGCCTGAGGAGGGCTCCTCAAAGCCACTTTAACCTAATGAGAAAGAGATATTCTTGCAGACTGCAGGTGGACAAAAGAAGAGGCGCATCTACGACATATGTCAGTTTGCTCCTTCATTCTTTAGTCATTCCACGTCTACGTCGACTATTGCTTTTCGTCCGACATTTGATGCAGACCTATGAACTTCCATTGTTCACGAGGTTCAGCAGGATTTTCAGATGAGGATGAATGAGCAAAGACTGTCTTTTGAGCATCATTTGAGGAGCAGAGGCAGCAGATGAAAAAGAAAAGTCGCCTCATTGTGGACCTGACCCATTACACTCAAGTTCGAGTTGCTTCGACCCTCTCTCTGATTAGTCATCCGCCACTTATGTGCATTTGGACGGTCCTACTGATGGACCAGTCTGATTTTTTTGTACTTATGTACTTTATCATTTTTTTATGTATTTTGCACATTATAGTATGTGATGTTTTTTTTATACTTTTTTTATACGTTGAAATATTTATTTATTAATAATAGTATTATGTTTGATATCTCATCTTTATGATAATATAAAAATATTTAAATAAATATTCAATTATTAATATATATTCATTAAATCCATATATCTTAATATAAAAATATTCAAACAAATATGCAATTGTTAATATATATTTATTACATGTATAAATTTTTTTAAAAAAATTAGAATGCAATAAATAGTGACAGAAATTACTATCCGTCACTATACATGTAAAAATAGTGATGGGCAACTGTCTGTAGCTAACAAAGCTAATGAAGGATACTTATGCTGTCAGACTATCAGTAATATGGCGGTGGATTTAGCGATAGAAAATATCAATCGCTAATGTAGCATTTGTTGCTAAAATCACGTGATTGCACTGCCACCTTTGCGACTGATTTCAGTCGTAGATTCGTTGATATTATTAACAACGGAGTAACTATACACGTCGTTATTTTGTTTACTGATCACCACTTTAGCGACAGATCACGTTCGTCGCTAATATGTCGCTATATGCATTTAGCGACGGAATTCAGGTTGTTAGCAACGGATTTTGTCTGTCGCTGAAGCAGGATAATTTTGTAATTTAAGGATAATCTAAGACAGCACAAATAGCAAAATAATAACAACCAAAAAGGTAACACATCAAAGAAGTATCATATAGCCAAACAATCAAATTCCAAAATCAAGCATAAAGTAAAGATAAATTGAGAATGGAAAAATCTAACCCTCTTGAGAAGTAGTACTACCAACGTGATCACCATGAGGATTAACTCTCCCATACCTAGGACGAAACGGCCACAAATTGGCCAACTGCCTCCTCAACCTCAAGCACCTTCTTCCATCCCTCCCCTCTCCATGCTCGCACTCATTATCATCAGCATTATCATGTTCCCCACTCCTATTTTCGCAAACAACCAGCAACTCCTTTCGGCACACCGGACAAGAATTATGCAACCTTAACCACGGCACAATACAATCCTTATGGTATATGTGTTTGCAAGGCAACTCCTTTGCTTCTCCTCCAATCTTAAACTCTTCCATACAAACGGGACAATGTGAGTCGTTAATCAAATGACTTTCCATGACCTTGACAGTTGGGATTTTGTCTATAAGTGATTCAGGTGCTGGTGGTGGCCCTGGCCTGTCATTTTGTGTCAGTTGTTCGATCAGCTCGTCGAGGCCTGCACCAAAGAAGTAGTGCCTCGGATTAACCCGGGGAGGAATTGGGTTTTCAGGTTGTAAACTGGGTTCTACAAGACCAAAATGACGATCATTGGGCCTAAGGACAATCCATGTTCTTGGCCTAGATTGGATTCCAGGTTCTTCCCCTTCTTCTACAGCGCGCAGCTGGGGGAACAGAAAATCAGCGTGTGGGTCGCGCCGAGTCCGTCTCCGGAGCCAGTACCTGCCTCTGGATTCGGGTTGTCGATCGTCAAGACTGAATCTTGATCTTCTAACTGGAGGGTCAAGCATGAGGGATAGTGCTTCAAGTAACCGAGCCTCAGGTGAGGGGTCAAAGGAGGTGAAATCAACGACTAGTCTTGGTCTGTTGATTTCAAATTCGCAAAGGAATTGACCTGAGCATCGAGGGCAGATGATTTCTGATGGGTCTGAGGCCGAAATCCTGACCATCCGAAGGCACTGGTAGCACCAATATGGCTGGTAGGTTCTTGTGGTGGTCGTGTCGTCAAGGACTCTTGTTCTTGGTGGGCTTAGAGACATGATTTTAATGTGTTTTTTTTTTTTTTTGAAGGATGAGAAATGAAATGGGTTTGTGTCTGTTTTGGATGTTTTTGGTTCCTGAATTGAGAAGAAGAAAGAAAGTGGAAGATGGGTTATATAAACATTTGTGGATGTAGTAGGAAAAGAATAGCTTTTTTGGGTTGCATGAAGCAATCCTTTTTCTTTTTATTTGTTTCTATTTTTCATTCTCTGTGGAGATGCTGTTAGTGTTCGTTTGCAGTCTGTTCATTTGATGAACAAACGTTTCTTCTGTTCAAAGGAAAGAATGAGTGAGATTTTATTCAAGTAAAGTTCTTTTTTTTTTAATTTGAAATGGGAGGGAAAGGTTTTAACAGCTAGCTTTCTTCCCGGGGAATGGATGTCAGCATCTCTTTTCTTTGTTTGACCAAAATGCCCTTTTGTTCTTTTAAAGTGATTTAAAGTCTTGGTGAATTCCTTCCAGAGGAAACTTTTTTCTTTCGGGTAACTCTTTCAATAATTGATTGTTACTATTGTTTGCTGTTATAATTTTGTCCCTAACATTATTCTTTTGGGTGCAAGTTTCTATTTTGATAATTTTACTGTTCTAATAGTCTTGTAGATTTGTTTTGGTCTTATAGGGAGTGAGGGTTTTGTGGTTCGAGTGCAATTTTGTAGTGGTGCATATGAACGCCACATGTTTGTCGATTTGTCTCGACGAATTATTAATTTTCTCTTTGTTGTTGTTTTGCCATTAAGCCTATTCTTTCATTCGATATTGTTGTTCTTCATAGCAATTGCAATCCTGTTTGTGTCGAATGATATCAAAGTAAGTTGACTTGTTTTGGGGTTCTTTATAGCTCTGTTGGTTCTCAGTCCATCATGAGCCATGTGTTGCATGCCAAGAGCAGAGATATAGTAACAAGAGAAAGAACGACATTCAAAATTGGAAAAGCAAAAACATGGTTCAAATGATTGGTAGCTCCTACAATCTTCTTATTATTTTTCTTCTCACTATAAAAGCACACATTTTATCTGGCTGCATTTTACTGTTATTGGGAAATCTATCCTATTCTTCTGACTGCAAATATTTGCTGCATGAACTTCTGAATAATACAGCAATAATGCACTAATGCCAACTCAATTTGTAAACCAGACCTTAGTTTTTAATATTTTTGCTTCAGAAAAAAGAAAGGACATGATTAGTTTAAAATTTGCTCATTTGTAGTTTAACTGTGAAATTTTGAAACCCAAAAACTTTATGATTGTTCTCATTCTGGACTATTTGGTTCATATGCTTCCCTTCCAATTCTACCCAGTTTCATTTATATGTTTGTTTTTTCAGTTTTGCCTGTCAAAGTTGTATTCTTTATCTTTCTTTCATTCTTTTGGTTTTCTGTTTCACACTAGTAATGAAATTTACATTCTGTGGCCTGGAATTGTAGATTGAACTGCACGTTATTGTGGATTTACATGGTCATGGGTGGGGGTGAGCAAAAACCGAACCAAACTGGAAAAACTGATCGAACCGAGCTGGTTCGGTTCTGTTTGTTTGATTATAATTTTTAAAAAAATTCAGTTTTTGGTTTTCGGTTCCGTTTTTTAGATAAAAAACCAAAAAAACCGAATTAATTGAAATAATTAATAAATCAAACCAATTTGAATCGAACAAGATTTAAAATACATATAATTTAATTGAAATAAATCGAACCGAATAGAACTTTATAAGATGGGTTCGGTTCAGTTTATAGACTCATATATTTCAATTTAATCGGTTCGGTTAATTCGATTTTTTTAAAAATTTTGGTTCGGTTCGGTTATAAGTATAAAAAATCGATTTCTTAAAATTTGGTAAAAAACCGAACCGAAACCGCTTGATTGCTCGCCCCTGATTGTTCACCCCTAGTCATGGGAACTGAAGACCCCAACAATACTTTGAAGGGGGTCGACTGGAAAGCTGTAGGCAATGAATTGCAGAAGGACCCTGGAGCTGGTGCTAAACCAATTATAAAGAAGCGGCTTCCTAAGAAGACCAGGCAAACTCCAGACTATTACTTCCTTCCTCGAAGATCTCTACCCTCCGCAATTGCATTCCACGGGCCATGTATGGCAGGAGGAATTGGTGCTGGCATGCTGCTAGAGATCTGGATAAACAAGAAAGTGAAAGGTACTTGGTGCCTCATAATCTATTAAGTTGAACATTAGATAGAATAGTTCTTATGGGTTACATTTGATGAAGCTGAGGATCTAGTTCATGTGAAATGTTAGAATGAGTAAGATACAATGTTATAACAATTATTCTGAACTAGGAAATGACTTGCTATGTGAAATTCTGGAATTACCTCTCGGTTCCAAAATTGGCACTTGTTAATCCTTACACTACTAATAATACTGGCAGCTGGAGATAGTTGTTGGTCGTTTCTGTACTTTTCTGTATTTTGCAATTTCGAGCAATAGGTTTGTCCTGTTATTCAGAGGATGGAGGTGTCATATGGGAATTTGACAAATAGAGACTAGATGGCCTTACAAGACTTCCATAGCTTTGCTGGTGTTTTCTCTTCGAGTGAGTTATGGGACTAAAGCTGCTAGAAAACTAATTGGATCTTGGGAAATTTTTAGCTGCACCCTCACTCACATAAAAGTAGTTGCCACCAATCACGCATGTAAGTATGGTGCACAAACACAAACACCTGGGTTCATCTAAGATTTTTCCTGGGATCTTAATAAGTTTGAACAATGTCTCCATGTGGTGAGATAAATGGTCTATCCCTGGAACAACAGTTTGCAATTTTTCATTTTGGGATGTGCCGAGGCCCATTATTTTCTTAGTAAGGCAAAAGGAGGGCTCATTTCTGTTCTGTTTTCTATTATTTTGCTAGGAACTTTAACCCATATTCTGCAATTGGATTATGTAAATAGAGCCCATATCCATTAAGCCCAGTACTTTGTCGATTGTTTCACTAGAAAGAACATGGAATTTCAACTTGGATACCTATATATTTGAACCACTAAAATGTTTAGGTTTTGAATTATGTGATAAAGAATATCATTTTCATGCTATAGCTTAATATTTTATCCCAAAAAAAAAAGTTATTTACTCTCAGCCTAGTGTCATTGAAGATACAGTATAGCTCTATGTCCCAATTTAGTTTGGATTTTCTTCACTCACATACCCACATTCTATGATTTAAAGGATATGTAATTTGCATCACATAAAGAAAAAAATATGTATATTTATGGTGACTATAATTGCCTGGCTACTGTATCGCCAACACTGTAACTGGGAACTGACATGATAATGACTGAAATTTAATTCCAGCATGATTTATAGACAAAGATTGGCAACCAGAGGAATATGAGGAGGGGAAAGAGACACCAACTCATTCATCTTTCTCATTCAATTTTGCTTCTCTTTCCATTAGAAATCTTTATCTCAAATCTCTAGGCCACATCTGAGAAAAAAGAAACTTAAAAGCCGATAATGCCAACTTGTTTCTCACAAGATTAGGAACGCGTCTAACTACTTGCATGTGGTTGTTCATTTGTATTTTGTGATTCCAAGAAAAATAACTCAAGTATTTTTCTTTCCAATTAAAGAAAGAGCTTGTCAAAAGTGTTAGGTGACCACACCACTCTTAGCCTTTGTTACCTAAATTTGGTAATGTATTTCTGTTCTTGCAATAACCATAACGATAGCTGTGGTTTAATTACTTAGAGAATTGATGTTTATAATGATGTAATTGGATGTATATCAATTTGAATTTCATGTGAGCATTAATTATGGGTAATAATTATTATTATTTAGTGCTAGCGGTTTAATTACTTAGAGAATTGATGTTTATAATGATGTAATTGGATGTATATTAATTTGAATTTAATGTGATCATTAATTATGGGTAATAATTATTATTATTTAGTGCTAGTGACAACCATGGCTTAAAATAGAACATCTAATTGGAAAGAGTTCTTAGAGACAGATGACTAATAATAATAATAATAATAATTCCATAAGCAGGCGCAAAGTAAAATTATACTTATGCTACTTTGTGGGTGCCGATTATGGAGGTCTCTTCAAAATAAAAAATAATCATCATCAAGCACCTTTTTTTTTTTTTTTTTTGGGGCTCTAGATCAGCATAAAGGTTTTAAATCATTGTGAGATTAGCATACCCTTCAAAGTAAAATCAATAATTATCTCTAAGTGTGTATTTGCTTACTAATTTGTTGATTAGAGTTAAATTTTAAAATCATTTATCATAAGAAAAATACTTTGTGAATCTCTTAATTCTAACATGAATGATATGTATTTGACTAAAATAAAGAGATGACACTATGAGTGCATTTGATTATCCAATTTTCATAAAAAATGATTCGAGAGTATTAAATGCTTTAAAAAATAATATTAAATTTCAGGATTTAGTTCATATGAAAATATTATTTTTCAGGAAAATTCATGCACATAGACCTCACTCTTATTATTTCATATGTGTGAAAAAGAATATTGTTCATCTCAAAAGATAAGAAAAATACTTTCCCATAATTGTAGAAAACTTTTTTATAAAAAGTATAAACATAAAAGTATCGTTAACTAATGTAACATGTGAACAAATATAACTATGGCTATGTTTTTATTTAATGAAATAGAAAATATATTTTTTATTTTAAAAAATTTCATAGACCATAATATCGTAAGCTATAATTTTTTTTAAAAAAAAAATACCTATGTTGATTTTTTTTTTTTATCATAGACCATATTTTAAATAATTAGTATTTTACAACTATTAGTATTTATAAATATTATTTATATTCTATATTAATTTAGTTATCATGACATAATTTATTGCATGAAGTTTATATTTTTTTTATGTGTTATAGATTGTTTAAACAAATTGCAATCATATTAAGTATATTATAATAATATATTCTAAAAAATTAATTCTTATTTTCAATTAAATTCAAAATTATTTACCTAAAATTTACTTTTAAAAAATAAATAAAAATATTAAATTTTTGCCACTAAATCCATAATATAGAAAATAATAATACTATTTGATTCAAATTAAGACACAATAAATACGTCTCAAATAAAAATAAATAATTATTTATTAATGATAATTTTATCCTTAATATCATATATATATTTTCAATATAAACTTAAATTCATTAAAAATTATTTTAGTCTACTCCTCTATTTTAATATTTTAGTATACAGAAAAATATTGGTCTTAATTATTTGTGAGTCCTCAATTCTTCTAGCTCGGCATGAATAATATGCATTTGACTCAATTGGGTCGGTTGTAGTGCGAATAATAATAAGAATAAGAAGAATAAGAATCTCAGTATGCTGATGATTATAAAAAGAATATTTCGTTCAAGCTTTTTTCTTTGCAATGGAATATTAGAAAATTAGAAATGGTTCACAACAAAAGCTCCCATCTTGGCTTATCATGAATATGGCAACACCATACAGACAGCAACGTTTTTGGTGGGTCATCGACTATTCATCTCCACACCTTACTTATAGTATGGTATAATTTATATACAACTCATATTAATTTCTACTCTATAAATTGGATCCATTTTCAAGAAAATCACTTAAGTGTTTCAAATTCAATATTCAATTTAAACATTTTTATAATAGTTAAAATATTTTAATTATTAATCTTATGTGGTTCAAAGCAAATAACTTTCAACTTTTTTTAAAATAATATTTTTCAAGAATTAAAATCTCAAACTTTATAATTATTTTCAATTTCAATTTAAAATTAAAAAATCAAATAAAAAATTATTACAAAAAAATTTCTCAAAATCCTAAAAATCAATAAATCCATAAGTCTTTAATAAATAGACTTAGAAGTTCACTTAGAATAAATCCATCAAACAACTCAGAATGATGTGAAAAATAAAATATGAGTTTTTTTCTAAGTTTCTTTGAAGCAAATTTCTAAGTATATTTATTAAATAATTATGAGTCTATTGATTTTTTAAAAAATTTCAATGAATTTTTCTTTGTAATTGATTCCTGAATTTGATTTTCATTTTAATTTTAAAATTATTGAAAAATAAAATTTTCTCTTTCTTATGTGTTAAAA
>CATIWR010331140.1:0-15643 GCA_949677035.1 Omphalea diandra | reverse complement strand
CTCTCTCTCTTCTGGTGTCATATACATAGATGTGCATCAAGTAAATGTTTGATTGTGTGTAGGATGGATAAAACCTATATGCATATGTATTTTGAACATGAATGATATGAGTTATGTAAATGAATTGGTCATTACATTTATTGGTATCAGAGCTAAAATGAATTGGTCATTACACATAGTCCACAGGGTAATGCGTGATAGGTTCCACTAAGGTTAGCTCTAGTGGATGCCAATAATAGTGATGTAGGACATCCACTTAACCCATTCAGCCCTAGTGGTGGTTGGTCTAGTCAGTTGACACTTCAACTGATGTTGTAGATAGTAAAGTCTCGCATGCATAGTCAAGATAGCTAGTGGCCCTAGCATCTCTTGCAACCATATATGAAAAAAAAAAGGAAGAAAAAGGAAAAAAAAAGACATGCAGAAGAAAGAAAAAGAAAAATTCTTGTTAGGTTGAAAACCCAAAAGGATGCCCTAAGCAAGATTGAACAACCCACTAGATTGAGAACCTGTAAGAGCAATTTAGGCAAAAGTTAGGGTAAAAGAAGAATAGCAAAGGAAAAAAAAAGAGAAAAGAAAGAAAAGAAGGAAAAGAAAAAAAGAAAAGTGTTGCGTGGAAAGAACATACCTAGAGTAGTAGTGGACTCCCAATAAAGGAATTATTCATACCCAAAGCCATCGTATCAAATCCTATAATAGTCTCACCCAAGATCGTAGGCACATTAGTATTTCTTGACTCGGCTTTGTCCAAGAGTGGTAGAATCTGTAAATCAATCTTGCTAACTTCCTTCCTCAATTGATACTTATATTAAAATAACTGCCATAATGCGAGCTTGAGCAACTCGAGCATGAGCCTTATAAGGAAATAAAAAGATGAAAGGAGCAATGAGAATCTTTTTCTCACTTAATGTGTACTGGGGTATATTCTCGAGAAGCAAGTCAAATAGCTTCACCATCTTCTTGACATGAGTGTAATCAAACTAAGGCATTGTAATTCGATCGATTGAGGTGACACGACAATCAAGAATAGTGCCAAACTCCTATAATAGAAAGTGTATCTTTTTATCTCTAAAGTTGAAAGTATGGGTAGTAGAATCCCATAAATTGCATGTTGCCTATAAGAAGTACAAGTCGAGATAAACAAAATAAAGGTAATGAAGAGCTGAAAAGCCCACCCATGGTAGGTCATACCAAAGTTGGGGTGGAAGAGACATTGAGAAAGTTTTAGACATGTTTGAGGAGTTGTAAGAAGCAAATGAAGGGGAAAAGTTCAAAATAGGCTACTTAGAGCAAGGGCCCAAACCCATGGGCTTTATAGCCCTTAAGTTGGGTTTTATAACCCATAATTATAGGGTTGTACAACCCCTAAGCCTTAAGAGTATAATGAGATAGCCTTTCTTCAGTTTTTAGGTTAGGAATGGCTCGGGTACATATTTTATGAAACATATATGTAACAAAAGTGACAATGCCAGTTTGAGAGGCATAATCAGAAAAAATCAGATTTTTGTATTACAAAAAAAAAATCAAAGTTTGACAAAATTGGAGGCAATACCACCCTAGTTCACCCTAGCATATTTCAAGTAAACGTCTAAAAAGAAGGGCTTTCAAATCACCTAATAAAACTGTGCAACTATGTAAACATATACTAAATGTGTTGTATTGGAATGACGAGGAAAAGGGAAAATGACCTAAACAACTAAACAAGGGAATGGAGTCAATGTCCCTACTACTCAGCTACCTCCGCACCTAGAAGAGGTAGCCTCCGAATTCATGACCTCGTCATCCACGTCCATATACCTATGTTCTATAGCTATCTCAGTAAGATGCTTTATCTCTACCTATTATGTTGTAATCTACTTATCTCTCTCCCTAACTTTGGCACTAGATCATCTCCTACAAAGAAACACGGGGTTGAGATGTTCAAGACAGAAAACACATAAAACACCAATCATGAACATGCATACATATATTATTATTCCATTTTTATGTTATATGTCACTAACCTGTATGGAGCACATTTGGTTACGGTCCTCTTCAGGACAATGGTCAAGCTAACCATGGCCTCCGCTTAAACAAGTGGAATCTATAAAAGAAGGAAGAGAGATATTTTCAGAAGCACAATTGGCAATGCAATCAAGATACAATAAATGTAAAGGAGTAGGGAACTCATATGTGTGGTCTCGATCAGCTCACAAGCACAAATAGATTGAGTAATTTGTAATGACATCATTGATCAGTCAATAAAGCCATATAAGATTCCCCCAAGTTTTCTAGCATGGAAGCCAAATTGCCCACCACCACAGGCTCCATGTCTCATAAAGCAGAGTTAATGGTCCATTTGCAGCCCTGAGCGTAGCATAACTAGATGCAAAAATAAGAGTAATAGTCTTTCGAGTCGCCTAAGTAGAAGTACCTTAGCCCGTACGCTATAAGAAAAGCCCTTCATCAATTGCATAGCAAGGAAACACACAAATCGTCGCATTGGATAATAAGAGGCTCCCCATGAATGCACTGGTCATCCTGACATGTAAGGGATGCCCGATGAAGACAATTGTTCTCCTGGCACAAGGTGTAATGTTGTAGTAAGATCTACCCTTACAAGATCCCTCACTCATAATAAGCTCATAAATGGGTGATATGGAATAGGGTGCTCATCCAGTCCCTCGCGCCAACGATAGATGTGTTCTTTAAAGTACCACTCTTAGATAAAGGGATCCATCATCAAAAGATGATCATAGGAAAGAGCATTAGTCTCTACCTCCTCTAATGCACATAGTGCTATGGGACCTTTCCAGTCAAGGCATAGCTACAATGAGGACACAATAAACAATCATGACTCATAAAATATTTATGTGCAGGGAGAATGCATGGTCCAAAGTGCTTGCATTCAGGCGAGCATGTTTGGTAGTCATGGGAGACTCCTAGTAGCTCACTACACTCCATCATGTAAAAAAACGAGGATAGACGTCGTCCATGCTATCCTCAGGATTCAATCCCTACAACAAGCCCAACCCTTTTAACATTAAGCTTGACCCAGCCTTCCCCACTTTGTCCATCAAGCCCATAATTGCCAAAGTACCATTAGTTTCCCAAAAAGCCTAAAAATGCCCTAATTACCAAAATACCCTAAGCTCTCAAAAGAGTCTAGGGCGACCAATACCAAAATGCCCTTTTTACTTCCTGATTTGGATCAAATTATCATAATGATTTTTAACAACAAGCAAACTCCTTTGAAGCCCCATAAATATTTTCAAGAAAGACTTCTCTCTCCAAAGTAATAGAACCCAAAGAATTACTTTCTTTATAAAATAACAAGATTTGAAGTAGCATTTCCCACAATATATAGACCCCATGCCCATTACCTTTAGACAAGAATAAAACCCCAAGATAGTTAGAAGGCATGTAAAGGTACAAATTCAACCTCATAAATGCCAAAAAGGCTTAGATACCATAAGAATTATTTAAAGGCACCCTTAAGTTAGGAATCATCAATTAGAAAGACCATACATTGAAAAATGCAAAAGCAACCTTATTAATGAGAAGACATTTATTCAAGTATAATGCTTGACACTTGCTATAAGGCTACCATGAAGCTTAGTACTTACTCGAAGGCTGTTAAAGGGAAACCCCAGTAGTTGCTCAAGGGCTACTAAAAGAAGATGATCAACCTTGGTACTTGCCAAAGAGTTGCCAAGAAACATAGCATATGCTTGAGGGTTGCTAAAAAAGAATTCCAACACTTGCTTAAAGGCTGTTAGAAGAAGATGATCAACCTTAGAACTTGCCACAACACTGACAATAAGCTTAGTATTTGCTCGAGGGTTATTAAGAAGGAAATTCTAGTACTTGCTTAAGGGCTGCTAGAATAAGATGATCAACCTTGGTACTTGCTAGAAAGCTACCATGAAGCTTGGTACTTGCTAGAGGGTTGCCATGAACCTTAGCATTTGCTCGAGGAGCTATTAAGGAAATTGTTTCCATGGGTATCCTTACTGATGTTTACATTTTATACTTTGCTTTGTTATGATTTGTTCAAACTGTCATTTCTCAAATGTTGTTTTCAAGCCCTATAAAGTAGGGGCAAACTGTGAGCATCATATTTGAACATTTGGATGCAAAGCCTAATGATGAAAATCACTAAATCAAATCATCATAATACAAAAAGGAATTACTCAAAGTAAGGGATGAAAAGACTAAGAAACTTTAGAGAAGTTCAAAGCCAAGCCTAAGTCTAGCCAAAAGCTGCCAGCTAACCTTAATGGATAGTATAACCTTAACATCAAGGCTGCACAACCATTAATTCAAGGCTATACAACATTGTTAAAACCCTAACTCAGCTTTTTGGAAGTGGTCCCCTCACTAAACCCTAAGGTTGTACAACCTTGATAAAGTGATGTCTAACCCATTATTTGTTATACATCCTACATGTAAACCCTACTTTCAGTACAACACTTCTCTTCTCTATGATTGGATACATTTATGGTACATCCAAGCTTATTATTAGCACTATACACCCACCCAACATCTATAAATAGCCTCCCTAAATTGAAGAAAAAATAAGCTTTTTGGAAAACCCTAATAAAATTTTATCAAAATTTATACTTAAACACCTCTTAACATATAAACCCTAAACCTTAACCTTACCTTATCTATTTTAAGATAGAACCAAGGCTTTACTTTCCTATTTATGCATTTTCATAACATCTTTAGACAATATTGGACTAATTTTTGTGCTTTGAGGGCAAAGACATCACTGGAATATACCTTGGAACCCTTTCCCCCTTCTCTTCCTTGCCCTTATTTCTCTTTTTCTATTTTAGAAACCTAAAAATGGATGGTTATACAGTCTTGTTGGTAAGTTGTACAACCCTCTTCTTGTGTTATACATCCCTTATCCATGTATGTACAACCCAACTTGACTGGTAGATAAGTTTTTATAAACTCACTTTCCCTTTCCATTTGAATTTCTTGCTTTTTGGTGTTTTTATTTATGATTCCTTATGACTCTAATGGCATAATAAGGTGAGGTTTGATAACTTAGGATCCTAACTCACTTAAAAAGTAGAGTCAAGTTTATTTCATAGATGATTTTTTTTGTCATTTAATAAAGATATATTTTTTTTATGTTTGTCTTTCTTTTGATTTTAAAGGTTAAGTTTTCTTTCTATTTTTGCCATCTTGAGGTGATGATCATGATAATAACTCAAATTTGCCTTGACCTTGCTATCCCTCTCTGAGTTAGATTTAATGAATAGTTAAGTGAATAGTGTTATCTAGTTCTTTAATGCCTTGATTAGATGTTATGTGTTTTCTATTGTCTTTAAAGTTCTAAGTTCTATTTTCAATTGTGCTTTTGACATCTTAAGGTGATGATCAAGAAAGGAACTCAAAATTCCCTTGACCTTGATATCCCTCTTTGAGTTAGAGTTCATAAATAGTTAAATGAATAGTATTTTTCTAGTTCGTTGGATCATTAGATCATTATGAGCATTCTAACTATTCCAAGGTTATGTTATACCTTAGATATTTTAGCTCTTTATAAGCAAGATGAAAGAGGTTTAATTACCCAAGGACTTCATCTAAATGAATCACTGCCTCAAAATTATCCAAAGCCCTCAAAATGCTTAGCATGGTATGTGTGTTTGTTCATTCCCTTTCTTCCATTTATGATTTTTGTATTTGTACTTATGTGTTGCAAGATGTGTATTTTAGTTTGTGATGATAAAATGTGATTATTATGGACTTAAATGCATATTTAGGCACCTTGGCTGTGGAGTTATGATATATTGATCACGATAAACGTTGTTTCCTTGCCTTGTTCACTTTAAAGTTGTTTTTGCTTATTTGTTACCATATTGATTTATTGCTAACTTGTTTCTTCTTCTTATGTGTAGGTGTGATTGTTAGGCATTAGACCATGAACTTGGTCTCAATCATTTTCCTTCTTGAATATTATGTGCAAATGGATGTTTATGCATGCTTACCCTATACCATGATGTATGACCGCCTTCCCCATTATGGATGATTATGTGAGTGAATTAATGGATACTTGAAATCCTTATGCTATAGTGCATGATCGCCTCCCCTATTAATTAATGATTTGATTTGTTAATTGAATCACACATAGATGTATGATTAAGGCATTAATTAGACTAATCAATAACTCAGTTAATGTACTAAAAGTGAAACAAGGATGCTTGAAGGCCGGATCCTAATATTCAGATAGCTTGGGGCTGTCTAACCTTTTCCCTAAAATTATACCGAAATTTTGAACCTGATCTCTGATGGTTGACAATGAAATAGTCCTTCTAATTGACTTAAAATAAGTTTAGATTTTGCCTTCCTGGATTCTTATCCCAAATGAAGTCGGGTGGTGACTTTATATTGTATTTAAGGATGATACCATTATGTTGTCCCACTTTAGTCCCTCATTAACCACTACTTTAGAAAATGGGCTTCTATTTAACATGAAGCCTCAAGGATACCCCATTGATCTAAATCGCGTGCCATGACTAGGGGTTATTACCAACATATGCCCCTGTCCTTTTCGATCCCTCTATGATCGATAAAAGGTGGAAGTCATAGTAAGATTTCATTGGTTTAAGTAGAACCATGAAAGTTGAGGTGCTCACAGACCCTCGAGGCAACCATCGGACCAACTGAGAGATAAAGAGAGAGAGAGAGCAACTCAAAATGATTGTTAAAGGAGCTCTATTTGGGATAAGTACTTAGATTATGAGAATGTTATTGAGTAATTTTGAGGATCTTGGAGAAGCTAGATTACATGATGAAGAGTTAAGAGTCTAAATCAAAAAGGCAATATGGTTAGAGAAGAAGTGTACTACCTCATACTAAAATAAAAGGTAATAAAATTACTAATGTGAACGCAATAAGGGCCCTAAGATAATTCACTAATTTGGGCATGCCTTTGTCCAAGGGATTTGAGAAATTGCAAAAGAATGGGGGTATTGAAGCCATTAACACTAAGGCCACCTCCTAATCCCTTGCCAAATGGATATGACGTGAATGCTTAGTATGCCTCTCACTAAAAAGTTGAGCACAACATAAATAATTATTATAGATTGAGGCATGAGATATAAGATCTCATTGATAACAAGGCTATTATTTTGTTGAACTCTAAAAGACTGAGTAAGAGGGGGAACCCACTCTTAAACTATCCTAATGATCTACCTTTAAACTAAGGAACTTTCATGATTGATTTTTGGAGTTCTTTAAGGAGGTTGTAATGGCCACCTTTGAGGTTGTGTCCCATAGGAAAGTTGTAGTTGTTGCATGTGTTATTAATCCTTAAGAAATCTCGAATAAGGAAATAAAAGATTTTAAGTGAAAAAGAATGATCAAGTTATTGGAGGAGAGTGTTAAAGAGAAGAAGGAAAAATGGGTTAACCATGTAATTAGAAGTAGGAAATACTACCCAGATAGGGAGGCCCCTAAAGAGTCTAGAATAGAGAAAGAGGTGGAATACTACCCATATAGGGAGGCCCCTAAAGAGTATAGAATAGAGAAAGAGGTGGACAGACTTATAGGGAAGAAAAAGAAGGAGAAGAACCTCATTCTGAAGTAGTTGAAGAAGATGCAAGCTCAGATTAGTGTGTGGAAACTACTCATCACACCTCAAAAGGATAAGAAAGCAATGGCTGAAGCATTATTAAGTTTGATTATTTACAACGAAGCCACTATTGAAACTCGCAATTCCAATTGTTATTTTGATGATTACAAACATGTTAAAGAGCTAATACTTATCCAAGTTATTTATGTTTGAACTTGATGTATATCAATTTCTTAGTCCGTTATGATTGGAGAAGGAAGTATGTTTGAAAACACAAAGTGTTAGAGAGTGAAAATCAAGGCAAACTCTACTTGATAGATTAATGACTATTGTCTTCAGTCAACAAACATTGTGGACCTATTAACGAGTATTAAAGATATCACAATAAGCATTAGAGAAACATATGAACTTAAGTATAACCTTCTAGACCTTCCAATGGGTGTTGCCCATTCCTAATAGGTGTTGGGCAATTCCTTTGACATGGTCTTGCAATTTAAACTTTGCAATGGGCAATGATTTTATCCTCACAACATGCATTGCAGTTTCACAACATGTGTTAGATAAAGTGCCTTAGAGTGAGCAAAACTTTCTAGAATATGAAATGAACATTAGTCCTTCTCAACAGGTGTTGAAAGCTCTCTAAATCAAGCCAAAGCCTCTAGGCCCCTCATATTCACCAACAAGTGTTAGACAAATGCTCTACTTTTAGCTTTTAGCTCTGGATCTTTCAATTATCAAGAAGTATTGAAGGTGTTGCTAATGGATATTGTAAACCATCCAATAGTCATTGAAGGGCTTGTACAGATCTTGAGAAATAGAGCATCAAGTTCATACTTTCTGGGAATTTACAATAGCCATTGAGCCTCCTTCAACAAGCATTGAAGTTTAAAAGTAACAACTATTATTTCTATCCAATGGTCATTAAAGAAAAAATCACATAAGTCATCATCAAATTTAAAGGAAGAGCCTTAAGTCAAGTTCTCTTTAATAGCTAGTGCCAATGGGCATGTAGATAAAGCCAATGACCATTGAGAATGCATTTTGTTTGACAACCAGCTGTTCGTGTGAAATTAACGATGTTTGCTGGTATAATAATGACATAGGGATGTCTCAATGGCCATTACTTATTTTAAGATGCAATATGAAGTGAAAGCTTTCTCTCTAATGGATAATTCTTTATTCATGGTATAAAAAGACTCGCTCTTAGCAGAAATATATAGAGAACTATTCTAATAAGTGAGTATTTTATTATGAAAAATTTTTCTCAATAAAAAAGGTTAACAAATAATGATCTAGCAATAACAAAATAGTTGATTATTTAAAGCTTATAAAAGTTATCTTTAAAATAGAGTTTGAAGGATAAGCTTTATAGAAATTCTCTTCACACTATCAACCTCATCAAACATGCTTTATAAGAAGTACTCTTAATGTTTTTATGGCTTGAGTGAGAAAATTATTCCTTCTTCTTAAACTATTGCATTTAGTTTAAGGAAATCTTATGTTGGGAAACCTTAAAAACTAGATCTTGTGAAAGATTTAAGGTAGTACTTGGAAACTACTTTGGGTTAAGGTTAGTAGTCTTTGTGATATACTTGTAAGAGGTTGATATAGCGAAAAAATCAGTCACTTGTAAAGGCTTGGTAAGTGCTGGCAACTTACTTATGTAATGGTTGTTGATAGCTCCTTAAGCTATCAAGATAGTGAAGTCTTTGATGGAGATACTAGAGGAGAGGACATAGGTCGGTTGTTATGAACCTCTATAAATCTCATGTCTTGATTCTTCATCTTCTCACACTTAATTTTAATTGTTAATACTTGTTATTTCCATATTCAACCTCCCTTATAAGGCACCAAGGGGCAACAATTGGTATCAGAGCTTATCTCTTCATCAAAGGTTAAGTACTCAGAGTAAAGATCATGGCAAGTTATGAAGAATCACAATCCATCTACAAGCCTCCATTCTTTAAAGAGATGACTATAGTTACTGGAAGAATCATATGGAAATCTTCCTTGATAGTGAAACCATTGACTTATGGGACATTATTGAGGAAGGAAGAGAAGTTTGAACAAAGCTAGTTCGAGATGTTCCAGTACTTCAACTAACAAGTGAGTGGACTGTTGAAGAAAATAAGGCAAACCTTAAGAATATAAAAGCAATGCATGTGTTCTTCTATGTTATCCACCAATCTCAGTATGCTAAGTTACAAATGTGTACATAAGCTAAAGAAATATGGGACACTTTGCAAACTTAACATGAAGAATGTAGTGAAGTAAAGAAGAAAAAGATACAAATGCATACATACATGTATGAAACATTTGTACACCAACTTGGTGAAACTATTATTAAGATGAACAACAGATTCATAGACATTATGGCCACTCTTACAACTTTGGAGAAGTAATATTCAAATAAAGACAAGTATAGAGAAAGCCAACATGTTATGTGCCCTATCACTTGATGAGGTTATAGGAAAGCTATTGGTTCATGAGATCACTCTTGGAAAGCCTGTTGAAAGCATAGGAATGAAAAAGAAAGACTTGGCATTTGAAGCCAAAAAGGAACATTCTAAAACTCCTTCCCTTCCTATTCATTAACTTCTTCCTTTTTCATTGATGATGAAGATAGTAGTGAAGATAAGAAGCTTTCCTTAAAGTTATATTTGAGCCATAAGCATGCTATGTATCAAGGATGAGTGATAACAAAATTATGTTCAATAGTAGAAGAGTTCATAATATTTATGTGATTGATTTAAGCTCTTTTGCTAATAATAATGCAAAGTCTTTAGTCTCTATAGTGGATGAAGATAAAACCTAGCATAGAAAGCTAGGACATGCTAGTATGTAACTCTTAAATAAGCTAAAGAGAACAAACTTGGTTGAAGGTCTACTTAAAATCAAGTGTGCAAAGAAGAGAGTTTTTGAAGCATGTCAAAGAGGTAAACAAATTAAATCCTTATTCAAAGCCAAGAACATGGTAAATTCTTCTAGACCATTACAATTACTTTACATCAATCTATTTGGCCCCACTAGAGTATCTAGTTTGGGAGACATGAATTATGCATTTGTCATAGTAGATGATTACTCTAGATATACTTGGGTATTGTTCCTCCCTCATAAGGATTCGTGTTTTGATATTTTTAAGACCTTTGCCAAGAGAATTAAAAATTTAAAGGATTTGAAAATATCTTCCATTATAAGTGACCATGGTGGAGAGTTTAAGAATGCTAAGTTTCATAGCTTTTGTAATAATTATGACATCTCATGCAACTTTTCGACTCCTAAAACACCACAAAAAATGGTATGGTAGAAAGGAAGAATAGAACACTTCAAGAAATTGCTAGAACCATGTTGAATGAGTACAATATTCCTAAGTATTTTTATGTTGAAGCTATAAACACTTCATGTTATGTCTTAAATATAGTCTTGGTGAGAGCCTTATTGAAGATAACTCTTTATGAGTTGTGGAATAATAGGAAGCCTAGGATTGCAAATGTTAGAGCTTTTGGTTCCAAATGTTTTATTGCAAACACTAAAGACAACCTCAGTAAGTTTCACTCTAAGTTTGAAGAAGGAATTTCCTTGGATACTACTCTACTAGTAAAGGGTATAAAATCTTCAACAAGAGAACACTTATTGTAAAAGAGTTTATACAAGTTGTATTTGATGAATCTTACCCCTATTTCTTCAAGAAAAGAAAATGATATTGATAATCTTAAAGGCCTTATAAGTGAGCTAAACATTAGAGAAGAAGGAAATAATATGGATAAGCCATAAGATATGAGGAATGAAGGAAATGAAGGTCCACCTCCTCCTACTCCTAGTGAAGAGCAAACTTAGCTAGATAGAGGCTGGATGTTTAAGAATTCAACATATCGTTAGTGATCCATTAAGTTAGGTAACAACTAAATAATTTTTTAAAATGCACGTACTAATCTTACTTTTGCATCCCTTATTGAGCCTAAAACCATATATGAGGCCATTAGAAAAGAATATTGGCTTCTTGCTATGCAAGAAGAACTTAACCAATTTTAAATAAATAAAATGTAGACCTTAATTCCTAGACCTCATAAACTTTCTTTTATTGAAACTAAATGGGTCTTTAGAAATAAACTTGATGAACATTGAGACATTATTAGAAATAAGGCATAATTAGTAGCCAAAAGCAATAACGAAGAGGAAGGGATTAATTTTGATTAGACCTTTGCACTTGTAGCTAGAATTGAAGCTATTATAATTTCACTTGCATTTGCATCTCATATGAATTTCAAGTTATATCAAATTGATGTTAAAAGTGCATTTTTAAATAGGTACATTGATAAGGAAATGTATGTTTAACAACCACCTGGTTTTAAAAGCCTTTACTTTCCTAAACATGTGTTTAAGCTAATCAAAGCCTTATATGAGTAAGCTCCAAAAGTTTGGTATGAGAGATTGAGCAACTTTCTTATAGAAAAAGGTTTCTCCAAAGGTGTAGCAGAGAAAGAAAAGGGACATATTATTAGTGTAAATATACGTAAATGATATCATATTTGGTCCTACTAATTTTGCTTATGTGAAGATTTTTCTAAAGTAATGAAGAGTGAGTTTGAAATGAGCATGGTGGGAAAACTCACATTCTTCCTTAGGTTGCAACTCAAATAAGGAAAAGAAGGAACATTCATCAACCAAGACAAATATGCAAAGGAATTAATCACAAGATTTGGCATGGACAATAACAAACCTTGTACATCTCCTATGAGCATCAACATTAAGCTAAGCTTGCATGAACATGGTAAGAATATGGGCCAAAACATATATAAAGGTATGATTGGTAGTCTACTCCATCTCACAGCCTTAGACCTAATATTATGTCTAGTGTTTAATTATGTGCTAGATATCATTCTAATCTTAAAGAGTCTCATTTGCATGCTATGAAACACATACTTAAGTATTTTGTTGGTACCCCTAACTTAGGACTTTAGTATTCTAAGAGTTATCCATTTGAGCTAAATGCATTTTTTTATGCTGATTTTGCTTGGTGTACCTTAGATAGAAAGAGCACTTTAGGCACATGTCAACTACTTGGTCAATGTTTAATGTCTTGGAGTAGCAAAAACAAAATTCAGTTTCTTTGTCAACTACTGAAACTAAGTATGTAGTAGCTGGCCTGTGTTATGCCCAAATCCTATGGATGAAATAACAACTTCTTGATTGCAATGTTGTTATAAAATAAGTTGTTATTATGTATGATGACACTAATTCCGTAAGCTTGTCTAAGAATCCTATTCAACATTTTAAGAGCAAGCATATAGGTATTAGACATCACTTTCTTAGGGATCATTATAATAATAGAGATATTATGTTGGAAATTGTTGATACTAACCATCAATTGGCAGATATTTTCACCCAAACCTCTTTATGATGAAAGGATGTAATTCTTCAAAAGAGAACTTAGTATGATTGATGGAAACACCTTAGATTAGCTTCAAACAGTTTCATTCTCCTTCTCAGTCATTTATAACCTTTGTTACTTATGATGTTAGTTGATCATTATTGAAGTCTTTAGAGACAATAACTAAAGATTTTGATTGGGTATGATGTTGATCAAATTGTCTATATATTAATTGAATTAAAGATTGTTTCATTGAATTTGACTAATAACATTCATTAACTAAGTCTTAAATGGTGCATCTTTGAAAAATGTTGTTTTAAACTTAGTTTCATTTTGAGAAACATGGCTAATGGTCATTGTGAATCTCAGAATGGTTGTTGTGCTTCCTATAAGCTTTTTCTTCTTATTTTTATTGGTCTCAATGATCATTGCATATCTCTAATGACCGTTGTCAAATTTAAATGGCCATTGCAAATCAGTCACCATTATAAGCTGAAGAACACTTGGAAGACCAAGCTATGATCATGTCTAAAAACCATTGCCTTACTCATAATAGTCGTTGAACATTCCCAATGGTCATATTTTTAAAAAGGGGAACGCGTTGAACTTTTATTTAAACCCCCTAAAGTCCTAAAATTTGTTTACTTTCTGTTATTGCCTTCCTATCTCTTCATCCTTTCTTTTAAATTCTACTACAAATTCTATGCATTTTGCTTGCATCAATCCCTTAATTCTTTTATGGCACTCAAAATTGACACCACCAAAAGATTCAACAAATTGCTAAGAAGAACCTTCAACCTTCCTATGCCAGTTCAAGCTTCAAAACTAAGGAAAATCCTGCATCAATGTTGGCTTGGTAAATGAAAAGGATAGTGGAGACATCAAACTTAGAATCACAATAGAAGAAGAAGGACAAAATAACTAAAGAATCTAAGGGAAAAAGGAAAGTCACTAAAATATAAGATTCTCCCAAACCTAGTTTTAAACCTTCAACTGATCTTATGGCTCAAAAATTTCACCTAAAAGATGAAAAGGAAAAAACAACTGGCCCAAAATTACTAAAGAAAAAGCTTAGTGGTGGAAAGTTTTTAGAGTGGAATGATCTTCAAAGGTATGGCTTAGCAGAATAAGTTGAAAAATTATCCATAAGTATTAGATAGGAGCTATTTTATCTTATCAAAAAGCCTTTATACTTGGAACTAACTATAGAGTTCCTTACCACTTTTGAATTGTTAAGGAAAGACTATGATATACATGCTACGACTAGCACAATCAAGTTTAGGCTATTTAGAAAGAAGTACAAAAGTAGGTTAAATGATTTGGCTATATGCCTTGATGCTACCTCTTTCGAGCTGATGCAACCTTTTTCGAGCCTCCTCTTACCTTCAATATGGATGTCAACTAGTTTTGGAAAACTGACGGAAAAAGTAACTATAATAGCAAAAATTACAAGGCTTCAAAGATCAAAAGCCAAGCTCTAAGGATTGTCTATAGGTTCATCACCTAGAATATCAATGTAAAGGGCCAATCTAATGGAACTGCACCATGATGGATATGTTCTACCTCTAGTGCATGTAAAAAAGCAAAAGATGAATGCACCTTGGTTGTTGATGCAGAGAATGGTTGGGCAAATTGACAAGCCCAATACCTTTATAATGTCTCACTACATCATAAAAATTGCAAAGTTTATGAAGCTACCCCCCTATTGAAATAAAGCTCATTGACTATGATTTGGTATTGGAGAAACTGTCTTACAATTAGCCCATTAGAGAGAAAATGCAACTGAGCATGGGGATTTTATAAACTCTAGAAAGTGGGCTAATCACGAAAGTGCTTAAGGAAGGAGAATTCCTTCAAGAAGAAAAGGTTGATGAAAAAGCTATAAGGGTAGGGATCACTACAGTGGAAAGAAATAGAACTAATGCATCTACTTCATTTGGTTGAACTCTCTCTCCATTTGATTAGAAGTTGTTTAAGCAATTGGAAGCCCTTACTAGTGTTATTCAAAAGGTTAAATCTTCTACAACTTCTCTCATCATAAAATACATCAACTTTAGGGTGAGATGAAGGATATCAACCAAACCTTGGACTAGATTTTGAAAAGGCTTGAAATTACAACCTAGCAGCCTAAGTATCCAAGAGTAGTCAGAAACACTAAAAAATCCTTCCAAGCAATAAGATCCTCTACAAGAAGCTAAGGAAGCAACATTGCCAATAGAGTCTAAGAGCCAAAAGCAACGCTGATGCAAACAACCAAGGCTAAAGTAAAGGATCCACTTCAACTTCAAGGTCAATCATAAAGAGAAGGCTAAAGAAGTTTAAGGATGTAATTAGAGCATTCATGCAACAACGAACTACACTTTGATTAGCACAAGAAGAGCAAAGGATGTGTGAAGCCAATTAAAAGTTGATAGGAGCTTAAACTCTTCAAATGAAGCACTTAACTTAATACAATGAAGCCCAACTTATGGAGGGCATCCAATTATGACCCAATTCATCCAAGGCATGTAAAAAGAAGCCCAAGGCATGTAAAAGGAAGCCCAAGTCATGTAAGCAAGGAAATAAGGCCCAAAGTCAAAGATTCATGCAAGATTTCCTTAGTTGGCAATATTTCCTAATGCCATTAGGATTTCCTCATTAGGTTGAATCCTTTTCCTTTTCTATTTAGGAAGAGTTGTTATTTAGTTAGGAAAGTATCTTGG
>CATIWR010331100.1:0-19837 GCA_949677035.1 Omphalea diandra | reverse complement strand
GGTTTCGTTGCCATTCTAATAAAGGATGAAGCCATACTATGAAGACTCGTGTTTAGGGGAAAACACTAACCACTTGTTCGACTTAATTTTTATTGGTTATTATTGTTAATTAATGATTTTTAATAGTTGATTATTAATAATTGATTATTAATTTATATTAAATATTGGACTAAATTATTATTACTAATAGCTATTTGTATATATGATTATCAATATAAATATAAAATTTAAATAAATAAATAAATAAACAAATAAATATATTTTATATTTTAGATTTCTAAAAATAAATGACATACAACCATTCATTAAATATTTTAAAGAATTCATATTTTTTTATAATACATATATTAAACATTAATCATGAATATAATAATGATTTCATTAAAAAATTAAATAATATAGTAGATATAATAATAATAATAATAAATTTAAATAAATAATTAATAATTTAGTATTATTATTATAAAATAAAAAATCATATTAATTAATATAGAAAGTCAATTATATATTTATTTTTTATTTATAAAAATAGAATCTACTGATGAAAGCAACAAAAAAAATATATTTTTTAATTAAAATTATTAGATAGTGTATCAACGAATAACTAATATTTTAAAATACAACTATTATGTTAAATAAACAAATATTTTATATTTTTCAAATGGATCCAAATCCAAACTTTTTACACCTAAAACAAAAATTTTCTACAATTGGAAAAAAAAAATCAACATGGGATAAATTGACATGAACATATTGCACCAAAATGCTCAAAATGATATTGGCGTTGCTATTGCTAGTGATCGCTGGCAACGCCACCTATCCTAAAATATTTCTTCAGATGTCAGGAGTTCATTGGTATCTGCCACTCACTTTTCGTCGTTTGCCCAGAGGGAGAGAAAACTGTTAAACGGGCCAAATCTTTGAAGTTTCCTTGGCACCGCTTAGGGCCACCTTAGAAGGCATGTTTGGTGTCTATGGAAAATTGGGAGCGAGAACTTTTCCAACTCCACCACATTGGAAACAACCAAAACATACCTCGAAAAATTGACATTGTTGCAAATGTCTTCTTCACCCTTATCACTGCCCACACACCACCATCACTAGTTGCATCAATGTCTAATGGTTGGTCTTGAGGTTGGGGAGGCATTGGTGCTAACAATGATGATAAGGATTTGTCAAAAAGGGACGGCAAACGCTCTTTTTTTTAATCAGAACTGACCTTCATTAAACCACCCATTGGGCATCAAAATAAAAAAGAGAAAGCAGTGATGAGGGGGATTGGTCACCCCGCTTGATGAACAACCTTCCTTATCCTGCACTTCAGCTAAATAATTGGCGCATTTGTTAGCTAATCTATTTACAAGATTAATATTGTAAGAATAAAAAAATGTTAATTTCCTATGAATCTCAGTTACTAACGGTTCCAAATCCCAGCTAACATTCTTAGGAAAATTAACCATATCACATAACATTGCCGAATCAAACTCAAAAATGGGCATATGAACTCCTAACTGGGTAATGACAGTGATGCCTTCGTTCAGCGCAAGAGCTTTACCCTTAAGAGCATAATTGCATAAAACTTTCTTGATTTTACCAGCTATAAGGTCACTTTTATTGTTCCTTGCGATAACTACAATGGTGGCAGTTGAGGAAAGGGTCTTCCAAGCCACGCCAAAATTGAATTTTATCCATCTTAAGGGAGGAGTGCTCCAAATTATGGGGGTTAGAGTTCTAATGTTATTAACTGTGACAACAAATTTTTGACAAATCCCGACAGAATCCATAGTACGCATCATGATCTTAACTTTTTTAAGAGTCTGGTCCGGGTTTAGTTCAATCCCTTCAAAAATGGCAGCGTTTCTAGCCTTTCATATATTCCAACACAAAATGGTTATTTCAGTCAATAGTTTGTTAAATTCTTTGAAAATAGAATGCAACCACCTAATAAAGGAGACGAACCCAAAATCTCGAGGGATATAACCATAATTGCTGATGAACCAAGTAGCTCTAGCACGTGGACAAAAGAACGTGTGTTCAATAGTCTTTGGAGTTTGGTTACATATACCACAAACTGGTGATGAAGCAACTTTCCTTTTCCACAAGTTAAATTGGTTAGGCAAAGAATCTAAAGCTACTCTCCAAAGAAAATTAATGATTTTGGGAGAGGCTTTTATGTTCCAAATATTGCTCTAGTTTACGATTTCATGATCCCCTGAGGAGCTAGAGCTAGGTTCACTCTCTTGTAAATCCTTTTTCTCTTTTAGCCACTGGTAGCCAGACTTCACAAAATATGATCTTGATTTCTTCAGATGCTAGATCAATTTATCTGCAAAGTTAGAAGGACAAATAAAAATATTTTGAATAGTATTGGCTTTCCTTACCTGGAAAAGGTTACGTAGCAGGTTAACATTCCATTCCCTCTGGTTGTAGTTCATAAGATCAGCGAATTTGAAAACATGAACCCCCTCAAATTTCTCCGAGGATAATTTGAATCCCCTTAAAGTGGGGATCCAAAGAGCATCCCAAATAAGAATAAATTCTCCATTGCCAATGTTCCATCTTACGCCTCCTCGAATGGCGTCTTTAGCTTCTATTAGGCTTTTCCATATCCAAGAGGTTTTAACGCATTGAGAAGCATTCCAAAAATTGCCATAAGAAAAACATTTAGCTCTGAGAACTCTTACCTACAGACTGTCAGGGTTATTAAGAAGTCTCTATATTTATTTTCTAAGCATTGCCAAGTTAAGATCTCCATCTCTTTATAACCAACCTACCTTTACTTTTGGACTTGAAAAGTTTTGCCCAACTCAGCCAATGGAACTTTCTATTATCCAAATTACCTAACCAGAAAAATTATGCAAGCTGGCCTTCTATGCATGAGCATAAGATTTTTGGTAATTTAAACACCGCCATGCCTAAATATCTGTCATTCTGCCCCATCTCTCTCATTTGAAGGATCTCCAATTTTTGTTGTTTGACCACTTGAGGAGTGCTTCTGCTAAACATGACACTAAATTTTGTAAAATTGATGACTTGTTGTGACACAACAGAATAATCATGAAGAAGAGCCAAGGTATTATTAGCTTGGGTGACATCTACTTTATCCAAATTAGAGTATCATCAACAAATAAAGAGAATTAATGATCAGACAATCACGCGAAAGCTTGATACCTTTCAAAGAACTTGAAATGTAGTGATAATTGATCATAACAAATATAACTTTAGCAAGAAGAAGAAAAATGTACAAGGATAGAGGATCCCCATACCTTAATCCTCTAGAAGGGTAGAAAACATTAGTGGGTGAACCATTAATAATAATGGAGTATCTAATAGTGGTTATTCATTAGAGAATATGAGAAATCCATTTTTTATGCAACCCAAGCTTCCTAAGGACACATTTAATAAAGCTTCATTCAATCAGATCATAAGCTTTGTTCATATCTAATTTGAGAGCCATACTCCAATTTGAGATCTTGTGAGTTTTAAGGAAAATGAAAAATCTCATGAGAATAGGAGAAGTAATTTTATCCAACCAAGGTTTAAGCTGGTTAGCCAAAGTTTTAGAAATAATCTTGTACAAAAACTTGCATAATGCAATAATCCTGAATTAGTCTATGGATTCCGAGCATTTAACCTTGGGAACTAAGCCAATGTTGGTGTGATTAATCTCCTTTAAAGGAAACCATTATTAAAAAAAAAATTCATAACATTAATCACATCAAGACCAATAGTTCCCTAATTCTTAGTAAAAAATCCTCGAAAACCTATCAGGACCAAGAGCTTTAAGATTGCCTAAACTAAACTTAGAATCATGGATCTTAGCATCAGTGAGAGGATCGCACAAACAAGCATTCATTTCATTAGAAATAAGATGAGAGATATAATTACACAATACATCAAAATTAGAGGGGTTTGAAGAAGTGTATACTTGGGTGGAATGGTTTTGAATAACTAAAATGATTTATTCTTCATCATCAATTCAAAACCTTTGGTTATTTCTAATCTTCACAATTTGGTTGTGTTGCCTTCTTTGAATAATAGAAGTATGAAAAAACGTAGTATTCCTCTCACTAGTATTGAGCCACTTAACCCGAAAACGTTGCATCCAAGGGAGCATTTCCCTCTTACAGAGATTTTCTAACCTAATTAACAAATCAAATTCCACCATCTTATCTTGGGAAGAAAAATCTCCATTGTTAAGTGTTTCTTTTTGTTGTTTGATAGCTTCAATCTCCTTGCCATTGTTGTCGAAAGAAACCTTACTCCATTGCCTGAGATCCAGTCTTACTTTTTTGAACTTCTGGTTGGTTCTATACATAGTAGATCCCTATTAAGGCAGAGTCTATGACTACCCAATAATGGTCATCTTTAAGCCACTTAGCTTTGAACTTGAACCTCTTAAAGAACTTCTTAAACATAACCCTCATTTTTGGAATGAACGGATGATGATCAAACCCCAATAGATTACCATGGATGACTTGAGCATTTGGAAATCTACACCTCCAATCTTAGTTAACAAGGCCTCTATCTAGTCATTTCCAAATTTCACCATGTCCACTTTGTTTATTACACCAGATGAAATCTTCTTCTTTTTATTTTAGATTAATAAAACCACAAAAATCTTAGAACTCTAAAAAGCGTTGAGCTTGACTATAACGAAAATCCTCGCTCCCTTGCTTTTCCTAACTACTAGAGATGGCACTAAAATCTCCTATGCACAACCATGTTATATTACCTTTCAGCTTAAAGCTGGTAATATCCTCCCATAAGCTTCTTTTGATCTCTGCAAATGGCTCCTTATAAATAAAAATGGCATACCAAAAATCCCTCCCTCCTGCTTGAGAGCACATGACATGAAATTTTTTTTTTTTTTTTTACATTTAACATAGACTTCAATATCCCATTCATCATTCCACCGCCGACTTAAACCACCAGATCTACCCTGAGGCTCCATAAAATCACAATGAGCAAAATTAAGACTTCTTCTAATACTATCAATCCACAAGCTTTATTACTTAGTTTCCATAAAAAAAACCAAGCTAGGACAATGGTGTAAACAGAGCTCACAAAGAGTTTGAATTGTCAAGGCTTGTCCTAGTCCTTGACAGTTCCAAATTATCCAACTCATGGTGATGTCAGTGGCTTAAGGTCGGTCATCGTCGCCTCTTTAGATTTTAAGCTTGCCAAAGTACCTAATTTGATGTCAGATGAAGAATAATTTTTATCTTCTGTAGCAGTACTGCCTCTCTTTATTGATCCATGGTCCCTTGCCTTACTTTTCCATTTTTTGAGAAATTTCTTCTTGCGTTCCACCAACGCCAAGACTTCATTTTTTCCCAAGAAGAATTGAAGAGATTTAAGGTTGGAACTAGGGGACTAAAGATAATCAAAAGTTAGAAGGATGAGGTTATCTAAAGGCTAGGTTGAATAGATTATTGGGTTTGATTTTTTTTACCTAAAGAGAAGGAATATCTATCCCTCTCCTCTTTTTCAATGAATCATTTTGTTGGGCAATAGGGGTGATATTGGGACATTGTAACTCTAATATAGGTTTCAATTTAGAGAGTGTATATAGGAATTTGGGTGGGTTAGGTGAGATAGGCTTAAAATTAGGTTGAGTATTTGAGCTAGAGGCCTTGATTGGGGTAGAGCAAGAAGGAGGATTAAAACTTAGCCCATGATCACTATTGTCTAAGGTAGAGGTTGTAATACTAGGTGAGAGTGAAGGATTTATCAAAGCAAATTGCACAGGTAGACTAAGGTGGCGATCTGAAGTAGATGTTGAAATAGGGTTTGGGCAATCCTCCTTGTTGGCTTTCTTTTTGAATGATGACTCTAATTGGTTTTACTTTTTGCTAATCATCTGTTTGTTTTGAAAACTACTTGTTGTTTTCTGTTGTGACACAATCTCCATATTTAAGCTTTCTTCCTCCCTTTTTTCTACTAACACTAAGGTTGATGTCACTGCCAAAGTCAGCTTATTGCCCTCTTTAACCAAGTCAATAGCCTTATCAATCTAATGTTCCTTTAGCGCCCATCTAGGTGTATAAGGTCTCATCTAACCTCCAAATTTATGTTTTTGGTCCCCTGCATTACCTTCCCTATTTGAATAAGATGTGTAAGATCAATTAAGCAAGAAATGACCCATTTTGCCTCAAGTAAAGTAAAGATCAGACATTCTCTCGTATTTGATTTGAACCCAAAACTTGGATTGATCCTTCTTCCTGTTATAAAACCTATTAATAAGAGGTTTCTCCACATTAAGTAGGATTTTTAGTCTTATAAAAGTTGCCCTGTTAACTCCTTCAATTGACATCTCATCAACATCCACCAAACCATCAAAAAGATATGCAATTCTCAGAGCCATTTCTTTGTTCATACTTGTCGAGGAGAGGCCATGAACTTAGACCCAAAGTTTGGATTGTGAAAAATTAATTTCTCGCAATGAAAGGTCCAAAGGCCATTCTTTGATAACAAGATGTGAGTTGGAAATTGACCAAGGACCCATACTAAAAATCCAATCAACTTCCTCTTGAGAATTTATGTCAAATTGAAAAATGAATTTTTATACCCTTTTGATATTGAATCCCACAACCTTATCCTATGACTTAAGGAGCATTTTCCTGACAGTGTCTTTTGAAAAAGGCTTTGAAGACAAAAATTTTCAAGCCAAAATGATCTCCTGAACGGTCGAAGGGCTATCTAGGTTTATGATCAACTCTAGAAAATTCTTCTGTAAAGGTTCTTCTACTGGATAGGGAGAGGTTTTTGTGATTTCGGTTTGGGTATTACAAAAGGGTTATGAATCAAGACTAGCATTGTGCTAGGAGTCGACCATAAATGGGAACAAACAAAAGATGATGCTATCAAACACAAGAAAAAAGGGAGATGAAAACTCAAGGAGCGGAACTGAAGTTTGAGAGAGAGAACTAAAATGAAAGAAAGGTCTCACTAGGAAAAGAAAGGTATCACTTTGTTCCCAATCTGTGGTTCATTCTCACCCTAGCAAACGCTCATATGTGGTTCATTCTCATCCTAGCAAACACTCTCTTGTTACCATCCATAGGAAGACTAAATCACAAAATCTTATTGGTTCATTTTGGATCATTTAAATTGCAACCATAAAAAAAATTATTATTATTATTGTTATATAACAATAATAATAATAGAATCCTTGAACCTTAATCTTATACTTATTGGCTTTAAATATTTCTAACTTTCCTTGTCTCATATTAGATAGTGAGAATATATATTAAGGGAGATAGAGATCTAAATCAAACTTAATCTCAAACATGTTATGAACATTTTCACTTTTCATTAGACTATAACCTATTTATTATTATATCATGATCGAGAGAGTCTAGATTCATCAGCTGATTTCTTTCTTATATATATATATATACACACATATAAACAAATATTTGGAACTTAACTTAAAAATATTTCTAATTATTATTATTTAGTAATACATTTTAATGTGCATGTAACAAATGCATGTAAATGCATTTGGGGTTTAACTTACAAATATTACTTCTCATACACAAATATTTTTAACCATAAATTCACACACACACATACACATACACAACATAATTTTTTATATATAATATTAAAATTGGTACAAAATAGTTAGATCATTTCAAAATAATATCTTTAGTCATAAATTTACCTTAAAACATATAATTTCTCCATAAAAATAAAATTTCTTAATAAAATAAAAATTTTCATATTTCTTAAAAACCTTAACATAATTGATCATTCCATAAACTTTAAATAGTACTAAATAAAAAATTATCTCTAAAATCTTAAAATTAATATTCATAATTATTATTCTCAAAAAAAAAAAAATTTCAACATATTAAAAATATACAAAAATCATTTTTGAGTATTTCAATGACTGCAAAAATGAGAATATCGGGAATCGAAATAGAGAAGAGGGGTTATAAATGAAGGTTATGTTTGTAGTTTGAAATCGTTTTGATTTTTTTTTTTTTAGATTGAATATGATGTGTTAAATGAGTCTTATTTTTGGACATATTTTTAGAAAAAATTAATAATATCAACTCAGTGTGTCATGTTGGTTTTTTAATGATATTATATATTTTATCACCTATATGATTAACAATATATATTATAGGTTTTTATTTTGATACAAATTAAATTTTAAGTTTCAAGTAAAAAAAAAATTGCTATGCCACAGATTTTTTTTTTTTAATATTTTCATAATTTATTTTAATAAAATAGAGAAATTTGCTTATATTGGATATAAACATCCAACAAATAAGACAATAAGTATTAAATTTAAAAAATATATATTGAATGTTATAGTAATTACTATAATATATATCTTGTTATGCTTGAGAAAATAAAAAGTGTTATGATAATTTTTATTAACAGTTATAGATAATTATTTGAGTTGTCATTAATTGAGTGCATATATAAATTTCTTATATTTAGTGTAAATAAATTTTTTAACTTTATAAAATCAGGGAGAAATAATGTATTATGGTGAAATGGATTATTGTATTTTGCCCAAATTTTTAAAATGATTGCATTGGGTGTGCACTATGCTTCTAAGATTGTTTCATAAAAGAATAAACACCTCTCTCTCTCTCTCTCTCTCTATATATATATATATATATATATATATATGATTAATTTATTTCAATCATCATTAAATTATGATTAAAATTTAATTATAGTTATTAAAAATTAATTTTATTTAATTAAATTACTAAAATATGATTTATTATTTTAATTAATATAATTAAATCAAGTTAATATTTCAATCGAACTATTAACTGACAATTAATATTAGACTACTTATTCATAATTATATGAAATTAAAATTCAATTCCTATATAATTATTATTCATTTATCTATCTCATATAATTCTAAAACTAATTTAATTATATTAATTAAAATAATAATTATATTTAATGATTTAATAGAATAAAATTAATATTTAATAGCTAAAATAATATTTTATTGATCATTTAATGACAAATTATATGACTCACGCTTAAATACCAAAAAACAAAAAGAGTAGCCTTAGTGGGGGAAAAAAAATCCCAATAATTAAGTTTCTACTATACAATAAAATTATAAACAATTCATAGCATTAGCATTGAATCATGTTCCTTCTTCTTCGTCCGTGTGGCTGCCATCTTTCCCTCATTAGCAGGAATGGATCGATCTCATTTACTGCTGTTAGGGTTACCAATCTTTCTAATTTTCTCAGATATTGTAAATCTGTTTACAGTATCACCACCATCACCAAAACCACCTCACCATCATCACCATGATATCACCGGTTCAAGATCTAATCAACAACAAGAAAAGCCCCTTCAATTTCCCATACAAATTACTTCACTTCTCTGTTTATTTTGTTTCATATCATATAAGTTTTAGTTGCATGAATTTTTTTATATATAAATATTTGTTTGCTGAATTGCAGAAATCTCATAATTCATACTTCCTAATTACTTCTCTTTGACTTCAGTTCTTGTTATCCATTACCATAATTAATCCCTTATATTCTAAGGCAATTTAAATATTTTACCAAAATTTTGATAAATTCTCCTTTGTATTTTAGACTAAACCATTATCAGAATAATATATAATATATCCATAACTTTAAGGGTATTAATCCATAATATAATAAATAAAATGCCTATACGGAACCTATAAATCAGCACATCAATTTATTCTTCCATCATAATTCATAACATAACTTAATTTTCTCAATCATTTCAATCAATCCTTAGGCTCATCAAACATAAACCTAAAACACACACACATCATATAATCAAACATATGATAACATAATATAATATTATTATAAAAATGCTTTGGTGTTTAGGATACACTAAAACATAAAATTCCATTGGAATCTTATGAAGTTAAAGCGTTATGAGTAAAAAGCTCTAATTTGCTTCATAAATACAAGCACAATCATCTTTCTATTAGCTTTACATACTTGTATGTAAAGCTTCACATCAATATCAAATATATTGCATCATCGCTTAAATGGAGAATTCTATCCTAAGGGAGAACTAATAATGAAGGGAAATCTCATATCTTTGCATGTCACATCTAAAAATCCTCATTTCATCTTTACTCGTCTCATTGTTTCTATCATTCTTCATCTTTCTAGACTCTAAAGTTCAATCTTCTTAACTATTTATTTTGATTCCATTATGTCGTAGCCTGAATTTTAAGCTAGATAGGCACCGGAAGGCTTAAGACCATGAAGTCCATAGCGAGCCTAATTTCATAACGTGGAAAGGCCTAATCCATTACTATTACTGGTTACCTTGATACCTAACTCTTAAACACCTTAGAATTCTTAGGAATTAACTAATGGGTATTGGAGAAAAGCTAAACTGAATTCCATGCATTTTTTTAAAACATTACTTATTTTTTTTTTTTTTCCTTTTTCATTTCATTCATTTTTAGACATACTCACCAAAGGATAGACACTTTTTCTTTTCGTTTCTTTTTATAAAAATATTTATTATTTTTAAAATTTTCTCATTATATCAATTCCCAAGAATCTAAAGGGTGGAGGTCTAAAAACCTCATTCTAGCATCATTGTCATCATCATTATCCAATCATTATTCATTAGCATCAACCATTCATTTCTAATCCTTAATATACATCATTAGCATCTACTATGCTTTTAATTCATTTCTATCATATTCATCAATTGCATCAATTTCACATAAATATATTATCTTAATTGAATTTATTCAATCAATTCTTAATTAATATGCAGAGAAAACTAGGAAATATAGAATTCAAATTTAAATCATTTGTGAACTTCAATATCTTTTATTATATAACATTTATATAAACCTCACATCAATTTCTTTTGATACGTTACTCATCTATAATTTAGCAAGTGCATATGAAATGCATTATTCCTATTCTAATGTCACCACTGTGCATATGTTTTTTAAGTTAAAATATTTTAGCGTACTTAGTCCCACATTTAAAATCCATGATGTGTGAATGCATTTCAATAGCATAAATACAATGGAATAAAACCACTCATCTTGTATCGCTAATCCATAATTTTTTATTCTTATCCTCTAGGTTTCATCCTCGTTTTTACACCCCACAAATCCTAAACAATAAACAAACTTAACATTAAATGGATACTAAGAACCTAAAATAATGAAGAGTTTCTCAACTCATCCATAGAGGATAAACTTAACTAAATATACTATTTCTATCCAGACATGCTATTTCTATTCATAATTAGGGCGTTTAGCACATCCAAAATAATTTAATCCAGGGCAATCAAATTCAACAATAAAAATTTTAAAATTTTAATTCCAATTATCCATTTAGAGACCTAGGTGTAGTATCCATTAAAAATGTGAAAATTTCAATTAAATATCTAAATTCTAATAAAATGTTATAATTTTATTTAAATGTTCAATTTCAAAATTTGAGTTCTCAGTTCTTTAATAACATAATTGGGACTAAAATGCGTCTAAATCCAAACTTTTTAGGACCTAAAAAAATTCTAAAATTGAGAAAAATCAACATGGGATGAATTGATATGAACAGATTGCACCAAAATGCTCGAGATGATGAGGGGAAGGTTTTATCCTCGAAGCCTCACTAGCATTGCTGTCGCTAGGGTTGCTGGCAACATCACCAATGCCAAAATGTTTCTTGAGCTGTTACGAGTCCACTGATATCTGCCACTCTCCCTCACTTGCTGTCATTTGGCCAGATCGAAGGAAAACAGTCAAAGGGCCAATTTTTTGAAGCTACCTTGGCACCGCCTTGCGCCACCTTAGGTGGCATGTTTGGTGTCTATGGAAAACTGAGAGTGAGAACATTCCAACTCCACCAAGAACACCGAAAATAATCACTGAAAATAGCCAAAGCGAGTCTCACAAGTTGACGTGGCTAGAAATGCCTTCTTCGCCTTTATCGCTGCCCACATGCCACTATCATTAATGGTATCAATGTCTTATGGTTCGTCTTGCGGTTGGAGAGGTGTTGGTGGTGACGGTGATACTAAGGATTGGTCATAGTGAGGCCGCAACTGCAATCTCTTTACCATCCATAGGGAGACCAAATCACAAAATCTTGTTGGTTCATTTTGGACCACTCAAATTTTAACCACAAAAAATTTATAATAATAACAATAGATATCTTGAACCGTAGAGTTATACTTGTTGATCTATAAATATTTCTAGCTTTCCTTGTCTCACTTTAGGTATCAAACATATAAACTAATAGGAGATAAGAATTGAAGTCAAATTTAATCCCAAACATGTATAAAACATTTTCATATATATATATATATATATATATATATATATATATATATATATATATATATATACACTACACTTTCCGTTTTTAGATTAAAAATTTAACGATTCTGATCATTATTACTTATAATTAACGCTTACACTGAAAATTATAAATATTTATTATTTAACAATAATAATTCATGAAAATGTAACTATTGAAAACTCTTATATATATAATTTTAAAATTACACATACACTTAACATAGAAATGCACATATACATAAATAAATATTTGAGACTTAAAAATATTTATAATTATGATTTTTTAGTAATACATTTTAACATGCACATCTAAACATAAATATATTCATGTAAAGGCATTTGGGGTTTATCTTACAAATATTACTTCTCACATAAAAATATTTTTAACCATAAATTCACACATGCGCGCACACACATATACACATGCACAATATACTTTTCTATATATCATATTAAAAATGGTACAAAATAGTTACGTCCATTTCAAAATAATATCTTTAATAATAAATTTACCTTAAATGAAATATAATTTCTCCATATAAATAAAATTTCTTAATAAAATACAAATTTTCATATTTCTTATAAACCTTAACATAATTAATCACTGCATAAACTTTAAATAGAAGTAAAGAAAAAATATCCTTAAATAGAACTAAAGAAAAATTAATATTTATAATTATTATATCTCACAAAAATTTTTTAAAATAATTTCAACATATTGAAAAATATAAAAATCATTTGTGTATTTCAATGAGTGTAAAAGAGAGAAAATGGGGAACAAAAATAGAGAAAGAGGAGTTGCAAATGAAGTTATATTTGTAGTTTGAAATCATTTTGATTTTTTATTTTTTGATTGAATATAATGTGTCATATGATGTGTTAAATGAATCTTATTTTTTATACATTTTTAGAAAAATTTAATAATGTCAACTCAGTTCTCATGTCAATTTTTAACGGTGTATGTGTTTTATTACTTATATAATTAACAATATATATTATAAGATATTATTTTAATACAAATTAAATTTTAAGTTTCAAGTAAAAAGATAGCTACATCATGGGGTATTTTTTTTCATAATTTCATAATTTATTTTTATGTAATAGATAAACTTACTTATTTGGGTATATATACCCAACAAATAAGATAATCAGTATTAAATTTAAAAGTATATATTGAATGTTATAATAATTATTATAATATATATCTTTTTATACATGAGAAAGTACAATGTGTTAATAATTTTTATTAACAGTTATATAGATAATTATTTGGGTTGTCATCACCCATTAATTGAGTGCACATATAAATTTCTCACATTAATTGTGAATAAATTTTTTAGCTTTATAGAATCAGGGAGAAATAATATAATATTATAAAATGGATTATTGTATTTTACCCAAAATTTTAATATGCTTCTAAGATTGTTTCATAAAAGAATAAAGTTATATATATATATATGTGTGTGTGTGTGTGTGTGATTATGATTAAAATTTAACTATAGCTGTTAAAATTAGTTTATTAATTAAATTATTTAAATATAATTTTTTATTTTAATTTAGATAATTAAATCAAAGTGACCATTAAAATTAGATTACTTATTCAAAATTATATGAAATTGACATTCAATTATTATATACTTATTATTTATTTATCTTATTATTTATTTATCTATCTCATATAATTTTAAAATTAATTTAATTATATCATATTAATTTAAATTTAAATTATATTTAATGATTTAATTAAATAAAATTAACATTTAATAACTAAAATAATATTTTATTCATCATTTAATTACAAATTATATGACAAAAAAAATCCCAATTTTTAAGTTTCTACTATACAAAAAAATTATAAACAATTCATAGCATTAGCGTTAAATCACATTCCTTATTCTTCGTCTGTGTGGCTGGCGTCTTTCCCTCACCGTAGGAATGGATAGATCTCAGTTGCTGCTGTTAGGGTTACCAGTCTTTCTATTTTTCTCAGATATTGTAAATCTGTTTACAGCATCACCACGACCACCAAAACCACCTCACCATCATCATCATCATCATCACCGTCATCATCATGATATCACCGGTTCAAGATCTAATCAACAGCGAGAAGAGCCCGTTCAATTTCACATAAAAGTTACTTCACTTCTCCTCTGTTTATTTTGTTTCACATCATATATGTTCTAGTTGAATGAATTGTTTATGTATAAATATTTTTTGCTGAATTGCAGAAATCTTCGTCCACTGCCATTGGTGGGGAAGGATTAGGTCCCGGTATTGGCATTGGCAGCACTGTTAATATCGATTTCTGTGCTTCTTGTTCTTATAGGTATCTCTTCCGTTTCTTTCCATGTTAAATTTATTGTATCCTTAAATTTTCAATTCGCATCATCAGAATCGTTAAATTTTTATTTTTTAAAAAATAAAATAAAATAAGAGAAAGAAAATTGGCTATTGGTGGCAACAGGTGAAATCGTTCTAAGTTATGTAATTAAAATGCAAAAAAATTATGGTATTTAAATCAATTTGTATGAAAGAATTTGGTAGTGTTAATCTTATTGTACTAAATCAAAAATCAAAATTGAATGATTTTTTGGAGCTAAAATTTACTGTTGATTAGTTTAATGACTATAGGGTGAAATTAAGTCACTGTGTTTGTTATCTTTTTTTCTTTTTTTTTTTTTTTGAGGTTGGCTTTTGCTTCTTTGAAGTTAATTAGATAAGAGAAAATGTGATTTTTTTTTGGGTAGAAAATAGCAATTAATTGGTATTCTAAGTGTTATGTTTAATTTGAACCAAATGTATTTTATTGCTACGTATTATTTGTTATCTAACTTGCAATCTATTGGTTTTTTCTGTGGCAAAAGAGGAACTGCAATAACTATGAAAAACATGCTGGAAACACAATTTCCTGGGATTAATGTTATTTTGGCAAATTATCCTCCCCCACTTCCAAAGCGCTTCCTGAGCAAAGTCATTCCGGTTTTTCAATTTGGAATTATTGGAATAATAATGGGAGGTGAACAGATTTTTCCACGGTTAGGATTTGCAGTTCCACCTCCTTGGTACTACTCCTTACGTGCAAACAGATTTGGGAGTATTGCAAGCACTTGGCTTTTTGGAAACTTTATCCAATCCTACCTGCAGAGTTCAGGTGCTTTTGAGGTGTATTGCAATGGTGAATTGGTAAGACCCTATCTTTCTGTGCTACCTAATTATTGGTCATTTAGTTGAGAACAAATTGTTTTGTCCGTCAAAGATGATGGTATGAAGTTTGAATGACTGCTGCAACCTTAGTCCCTAGGATGATAGATCTTTTGCAATAGGTGGTCACTTGGTTTGAGTTTGGACAACTTGGAGTGATGCATGTTGGCATAGGTATGATACAGTCAGTGAGTTTTGATTTGATTTACTCGATAAAATCTCTAATAATTTGCAATTTAGTCCCACAATACTAAACCTTAGGACTTCCTTTCTTAATCAACACATATAAACATGTTAAACCGCTGCATAAATTTATCAATGTTAGTAATTTTTTGAACATAATCTATGTTCAGTGAACATACTGAAATTCAATGATAACTTTAGTAACTTTGGATGAATCTAAGCCGTATAAAGCTCAATATTTGCGTGTTCTCCTAATTGTTGCTTCTCTTTGGACATTGTAGGTTTTCTCCAAGCTGACAGAAAAGAGGTTCCCTGGTGAAATTGAAATGAGGGACCTTGTTAGCAAGAGACTTGCTAATTACTAGAATTATTTATGGTGATGGTCTCTGGTATTAGTGCCGTAACAAGTCAGTTTAAGTAAACACTTCATGTGCATGTCGTAGTAAGCAGCTACCTAATGATGGTGACGATATGACCTTTTCCCTATTGGTAGCTTCTGAGGTTCTGTTTCCATTCATTCTCACGGCAGACATTAATTGGCGATGGGAACTTTCAGTTAACCTAAAAGCTATTTGTTTCAGACTTTTTTTTTTGTTTTTTTTTTTCTACTTCTGTGATTTATATTTTAGGCGGCTTCAGTCAGTTCAGCACCGGCATAACATGTTATTCATAAGAGTACTTGCGTATACTTTTTTAAGTATTAATATGCAAAAACACTTCATTGCTGAAATCAAATTTCCACTAGTAAAAATGGATGTAATTTATCAATTCAAATATTAATTTTAGTTAGACCATAGTCTGGATTATCAGCTTCATCAATCATTCGTTCAACAAAGGAGTTAATATCAGAAGAGCAAAAAAATTTCTCACTACCAGGACAGAGCAGTACTCTACAAAGAAAAATCACAACTATTTCGCAATGTTCCAGAACAGGAAATGAAAAATCTCCTGTGCAAGGAATGACAATGTGACCAAAAAAAAAAATGCTGCCAGCAGCTGCATTTACAACACTTCAAATAATAATAATAATAATAATAACTATTGTTACATCGATGTTATGAAGAAAACTCAATCCCAAACCAAATCACCACCTCTTGATTTTCAGCTATAACACCAACTATTAGTGAGGAACCTTTTTTTTTATTTTTTTACCTACATGCTTGAATAGGTCGAGTGATAAAGGGTTTGACAATCAAAGCGCATCCTTGTGCCAACCCAATCAGACTCCCTTGTTCATATTTGCCACCATTTTCGACCCTCCATTGCCTTAACAAGCTCATTTGCCATTGATGCAAAGTCTTCAGCTCCACTTTGCAGCTCTGTGGTGCGCATGCTGATTCTGACAGTAAGGGGCCATACAAGAATTTTAGTGCAGTTAAAAATGTTAAAAAATTATAGATGGGTACATAAACTACTCTAATAACTTTACTAGAAATGTAACGAATATAGTCTACGGGGACTACAGATAAGCAACACTAATTGCCATATCATTTTGACTTGATTAGTTTCTGTGAATAAGGATGATCAAATACAAGGCAAAACTCAAGTTTATGCCATTACTAGGATTATCACATTTTTCCTCATCATTTTTGCTCAACAAAAAATGTAGGAAGTAAGTTAATTTCCTAAAAAAAAGCAAGAGTCGTTTGCCCAGTAGGTCACAAGCTCCAGATACCAGAGTAATCCTAAATACTGTGCCTCCAGTTTTTCCTGCCTTTCTACAAGCTTGTTTCTTGTCTGAGCTGCAACCGACAAGGCATCCTGAAAGCAATTATCACATCAAGAAAGGCAATCCATTAAGATAGATGCTACCACAGAGAACAAAGTTTAGTAGACCATTTGACATTACCCCAGTTTTTCGATATTGAACTATTATTTCTTCAGGTGTCCTAAAGTCTGGGTTTTTATATCATCAGTCTTGCCTAATAATTGTTCCCTTTCTGAAGCCTTCTCTGCAGTGTAAAAATCATATTATTAAACAATTAATGAGTTAAAACATCCAATAAATATTGGGAATTCATAATTACCTCTCTTTGTATTTTTCACTTCCTGTGTTACTGTGGGTAGAGGAGATTCATCTATTTCGATATCGTCGGCACTTTAGCAAAATATTTCAGTGAGGATAATTTGACAAAAAATATGGTGAAGATAGAAATGAAAGAAACCTATATTAGCACCACAGCTTCTTGACTATCTATAACTGTTGGAGGTAAGTCTGAGAACGGAGACTTCAAGAAAATGCCTTCTAGGTGATTAAAATGAGATTGAGGTGATAGAACATTTTCCACCCCCTGTTCTGTTTTCCCTGTTTTAAATCCTTTCATTCTACCACCTAGAAGCCCAGTTTTAGAGCACTGTAGCAATGCGTATAAGCTACCCAGGACGAAAAAATACTGGACATAAATCTTAAAAAGAAAAAAGAATTTTGTCACTAATTTAAACCTGCTTTTTCTTCTGATTTGTGAGAAACTAATGGCAGCATCTGCAGCGGCAGCAAGGACCTTATCATGAATACAAGGAAAAGACTCTGGAATCCTGGAAAAAGCACTGTGATTATTGAATTTATGCTAGTGTTTTTGTGATAGCATTGGCTAAACATAGATGAAGATTACCAGAAACCATTTTCATAAGATAGTAGTGAAATGAAGGCCAACTCACACCCATTCGCCTACAGATCAACATTAGTAAAACCCATCCGAATCATTGGAGTACCTAACACAATTAACAATTTCAGAATTTATACAGAAACCATACCAATGAAAGCTGCCCACTGCCAGAACTCATCATCTTTTCCATGTTTGCTTTATAGTTCCACATAAGGATTGACATTAAGGAGCTTTCTTTCACCAATTCAAAATCTGGAAAAGATGTAACCAGAAACAGTTATCACCAATATCAATAAATTGGCCTTGCTAGTTGGTTGCGATTTCAGAACTATTGGCAAGGCATTACGTTAAGAAGATAGCTTATGGCAAGGCATTATTTTAAGAAGATAGCTTATACTCTATGATCAAGGTTCATTTATTACTATAGTAAGCATTTCACCTGAATTCAATCAGTCCCGTCTGAAACAGCATGAGTAGTCCACAAACTTTGTCATCTTTCCTAAGCATAGAAGTCCAACAGCAAGGGGTCGAATGTTTCGCTTTAAAAATGAATTTATTCTTTCCCTGAAAATAATTTAACTATCATTTAACTTCTAAAAAGAGTAGATGTTAATGAAAATATAAACAAGGGCAACCGAGCGACCTGAATCACTTTCTTTGTAGAGTACAAGCGCAATGAATCCTCATAACAAAGTAAAATAAGTGAATCCATCAGTCCTTCCCTGGTGAGTGCAATACCTGAAAAGGAATGATTTTCACTGGTATGGGAGCTGATCTCTGAAGTAGTTTTATCCATAGGTTGATCCTTGTTGGTAATAGCATCTTGGCTAGCCTCCTCTGGAAGCTTTCCATTGGTTGAGCCAGAGACTGAAGTATTATCCTGAATATATATATATATAGTTTCCTGAGTTCTCTAATTTAAAAGGGCAACCAAAGAGCAGGAAAGGAAAATGTCCTATTGATTTCTAATTTAAGATTATACTTGCCTCTAACATACATGGAAATTGCAACTGATTACTTTTTTGGGCACCATTGATAAAGTGATAAAAGCTCTGATAGTTTTGTCCTGTTAAAGAACTGTGACATGAACAAAATTAAACACCTCTAGTAGCTTTTCTGGAGGGAAGCAATGCAATTCTTTCACCATCAGATGTAATCTTGCTTGTTATCTAAATATTGATTACGGTCTGGATAGATGAAAAAAAAAATGAAATAAAAGATTCTGAGAAGGGTAAAAACCAGATTCTTTTGCTTTATGAAGCTTCTTGGTTGACTTTCACAATAATCCACTTAAACTAAGCTTAATAATTTTGTTTGAACTGTCATATATTTAACCTTAATTCAATATTATCATATATAAAGCTTGTTCTTGACAAATGATTTTTTTTTTTTTTTTGAAAGAGTTGCTGCTATAAAGTCGACCACTCAGATTCTAAACAATCTAACAATTTCTCCAACATAAACTATCTCAACTGAATTCTGAAATTATTTATCAGCCTTGAGAATGGAACATTTTCAAATTTTT